>CM064559.1:3596574-3821574 GCA_032716605.1 Paralithodes platypus
CCTATCACAAGAGAAACCATCCAAATGTTGAAAGAGAAACATCCACAACCTAGTGTCCACGAGAGTCAGAGGCTAGAGGGTGATTATATACCACCGAACACCGTCATATACGAACGAATCACAGGCGAAATGATTTGGAAAAAGGCTCTAGGGACACAAGGCAGTGCAGGCCCATCAGGGCTGGATGCAAACGGCTGGAGGACAATCCTGAGTAGAGCAATCTTCGGACTAGCAGCAACAGACTTATGTAGGGCTCTGGCAGCTCTTGCAAGAAAGATGACCACCCAAAATTGTCAACATTTGGAGGCTTATACAGCTAGTCGCCTAATACCTTTAGACAAGAATCCAGGATGCAGACCAGTAGGAGTGGGTGAAGTGCTGAGAAGAATCATCGGAAAATGCATAATGGCAGTGGTGAAAGACGATGTGCGGTCAGCGGCCGGTAATCTCCAAGTGTGTGCCGGCCACCAAGCAGGGGGAGAGGCAGCAATTCATGCCATAAGAAAAATATATGAGCAAGTGGACTGTGAAGCTGTGCTGCTAGTGGATGCAACAAACGCCTTTAACACCATCAACAGAAAGACGGCAATACATAACATCAAAGTAAAATGCCCCAGTTTTGCCACCTATGTAGAGAACACCTATAAAAAGCCTGCGGACCTCTTCATAGTAAACAACCAGAACACACGAAGGGGAACACCTCTGAAATCAATGGAAGGAACCACACAAGGTGACCCAGTAGCAATGGCAATGTACGCCTTAGGTCTCTCAGTGTTGCTAACCTTAACAAGCCATGAGGCGACGCAAGTAAAGCAGGTGGCCTATGCAGACGATGTCACTGGAGCGGGAAAAGTCAACAATCTCAAGCACTGGTGGGAGCAAATATCAGAGGTAGGACCAAAAATAGGGTACCATCCAAATGCCAGAAAGTCAATACTAATAGTAAAAAACAGAACATTATGAAAGGGCGGTTAGAAGCTTTCAGCGGTAGTGAAGTGGTAGTAACAAAGGACGGACAGCGTCACCTTGGGGCGGTGATCGGCACGGAAGAGTTCAAGAACAAATACATAGAGGAGAAGGTCAGAGAATGGGTAAAAGAAATTGAGAAACTGGCCAATATTGCAAAGACGGAACCACAGGCCGCGTATTCGGCATTCACATATGGGGTCAAACATCGCTGGACCTACTTGATGAGAACCGTTCCAAATGTCAGCGCATTACTTCAACCGCTGGAAGATGCCATCAGAGACAAACTCATCCCAGCGTGGATAAAGTTGCACACCCCGAATGATACAGAGAGGGAGCTGCTCGCACTGCCTCCTAGGTTGGGAGGGATGGGAATCATCGACCCAGTGAAGAGGGCGGTAACGGAATACCAGAACTCAGTAAAGATAACAGGATCTCTCACTGACCGTATCATAGCACAAGATTCTGACGGTGAAGTAGACCAGGCAGACATCTACAACATCAGAAAGACCATCACGTCAGAGAGGCAAAACTCACAGAAAAATGACCTGGCACAATTGATGGGACAACTTCACCCGAGACAAGCAAGAAAACTACAAATAGCACAAGAAACGGGCGCTTCAAATTGGCTGACAACACTACCAATCAAGGCAAAAAGCTTCAATCTCAACAAACAAGAATTTAATGATGCTATTGCACTGAGGTATGATTGGCCGATTGAAGGACTGCCCGATCGATGCGTTTGTGGAACCATCAACGATACAGACCACACCATGATATGTAAGAAAGGAGGATTCATCAGCATCAGGCACGATGAAGTAAGAGATGTAACAGCGAACATGCTCAGGGAGGTGTGTGGAGATGTGGTGAGCGAACCATCACTCATTCCCTTGTATGGAGAGATCATGCAGCACAGGACGGCCAACACATCCACTGAAGCAAGATTGGACGTTAGTGCAAGAGGCTTTTGGACAAATGCACAGCGAGCGTTCCTTGACATAAGAGTATTTGACCCAATGGCCCACAGCTACAGCGAGCTGTCTCTGGAGGCTGCACACAAGAGGAACGAACGAGAGAAGGTCAGGACATATGGAGAAAGGATCTTACACGTCGAACATGGCAGCTTTACCCCACTAGTCTTCACCACATCAGGAGGGATGGGACCCAGGGCCCAGTGCTTCTATTCAAGGCTAGCAGAGATCATCGCAGAGAAGAAGCAACAGCCTAGGAGCCACGTCGTAGCCTGGATGAGATGCCGTCTATCTTTCTCATTGCTCAGATCAGCACTACTATGCCTGCGGGGAACAAGAAGGTCTGCACCACAACCAGTGACGGTGGCAGAAGTAGACTACGAGGCAGCAGTGGCAGAGGGTCGCATAGGAAGGAGACTGGATTGAAGTTGCATGGTGTAGAATAGTAGTATCTGATGCTTGTGAAATTTAGTATGTGTACAATATTAAATATATGGTAGTGGTGGTGGTGATGGTGGAGGTGGTGATGGTAGTAGTAGTAACATGAAATGTATGAAAAATATTAAATAAAAAAAAAAAAAAAAAAAAAATGTAGTAGTATTAGTATTTATATTCTCACAAGCTCACTCTCATACAATTAGCCTACTCGTTCCATTCATAATTTCGTCTCGCATGCGTGCTCACATAAATGTGCAATTATCCTCTCTCTCTCTCTCTCTCTCTCACACACAATTACCCACTTGCGAGTTTCGTTCTATAAGGAAGTTGGAGTTGTAGACATCGATATTTAGCAGAATTACCAACTAAAATACGGTTGTAGTTAATTTATAAATACATAAAATCCAATTCAACATACTCTTTAGCCATCAGAAACCTACATTATTATTGCATTTGTCTTTAACCCTTGTCTAGCGGGGGGTTTTGGGCTATTTTGGGCATATTCAGGCCCTCCTGAATGATCAATCAAGTATCTGCATGAAAAGAAATGTATTCAGCAAAAAATTAGGCGCTGAAAGCTTCAAAATGAGACGAGAACGAGCTACGTAGCACTCGTGGTTCTCACGCAGTGGTACCACTACCATGGGAGTTTAGCGTATAGCGGCATATTTTTTCCCGCTACGTTCACTACTGGCAACACTGCCGGCCTCTCGAGAACAGAGGGAGCGTGAGTCAGTGGGCGGCGGTAAGCCCTGGGTGTCGGACGTGTGGTCTGCGCTCCCGGCCATTTGCACTCAATTTTAACCCTTTAAAAGACTTAATAATGCTCCTAACTTGCTGCAAATTGGAGCCCGACTTAAGGCAGGCCCCGCCAGTTAAGGGTTAATATCGATGTTCACGGCTCCAACTTCCTTTTAGAAGGAAACTCGCAAGTCGGCAATTACTGCTGGTATCCTGGTGTACAGTATAATTAATATCTGTTATTAGGGGGAAGGGTTTGTTTTTTGTTCGATTATTTCATATATTTATCATTTTTGTAGTTTCCTCCCTAGACCTCGATCAAACTTTAAAAGTAATCCATTAGATCCCCTCTTCTTGATTAATTTGTAAATTTTTCGGTAGAAAAATGTACAGGCACACAAAGTTACAGGCTCACTATCGTTCGCCAGGGGAAAAAAATTGACACCTAATTAGGCCGAAACGTCTTAATATTGACAAAGAAATGGGGCGAAAGGTCTTAAAATAGACACATTAATGGGGGAAAAGGTCCTAAAATCGACAAACTAATGGGGCGAACATCTTAAAATCTGAAAACTAATGGGGCTAAACATGAGGGAGAAGGGGGACTAGAAAAGCGACCTATCTGCCCTTAATGATCTCAACTGTACCTTCAATCCTATCCACTCATATGCTTGATGACTCTACTATCCTTATGTGTTGGTGGTGTAATG
Source organism: Paralithodes platypus (assembly GCA_032716605.1). Lineage (NCBI taxonomy): Eukaryota > Metazoa > Arthropoda > Malacostraca > Decapoda > Lithodidae > Paralithodes > Paralithodes platypus. The sequence goes on from CM064559.1 coordinate 3,600,401, forward strand.
GTTTAGGTGCTTATGTTCTGGGTGTGGTGTCCCGAGTTGGAATCCCGGGAGGACCATATGCTTTCATTAACTGTGTTGGTGGTGTAATGGTTTAGGTGCTTATGTTTTGGTGTGTGGTGTCCCGAGTTGGAATCCCGGGAGGACCATATGCTTTCATTAACTGTGTTGGTGGTGTAATGGTTTAGGTGCTTATGTTCTGGGTGTGGTGTCCCGAGTTGGAATCCCGGGAGGAACATATGCTTTCATTAACTGTGTTGGTGGTGTTATGGTTTAGGTGCTTATGTTCTGGGTGTGGTGTCCCGAGTTGGAATCCCGGGAGGACCATATGCTTTCATTAGTTTATTCAAGTACATTGGGGTTTGTGTTGGTGGTGTAATGGTTTAGGTGCTTATGTTCTGGGTGTGGTGTCCCGAGTTGGAATCCAGGGAGGACCATATGCTTTCATTAGTTTATTCAAGTACATTGGGGTTTGTGTTGGTGGTGTAATGGTTTAGGTGCTTATGTTCTGGGTGTGGTGTCCCGAGTTGGAATCCCGGGAGGACCATATGCTTTCATTAACTGTGTTGGTGGTGTAATGGTTTAGGGGCTTATGTTCTGGGTGTGGTGTCCCGAGTTGGAATCCCGGGAGTACCATATGCTTTCATTAACTGTGTTGGTGGTGTAATGGTTTAGGTGCTTATGTTCTGGGTGTGGTGTCCCGAGTTGGAATCCCGGGAGGACCATATGCTTTCATTAACTGTGTTGGTGGTGTAATGGTTTAGGTGCTTATGTTCTGGGTGTGGTGTCCCGAGTTGGAATCCCGGGAGGACCATATGCTTTCATTAACTGTGTTGATGGTGTAATGGTTTAGGTGTTTATGTTCTGGGTGTGGTGTCCCGAGTTGGAATCCCGGGAGGACCATATGCTTTCATTAACTGTGTTGGTGGTGTAATGGTTTAGGTGCTTATGTTCTGGGTGTGGTGTCCCGAGTTGGAATCCCGGGAGGACCATATGCTTTCATTAACTGTGTTGGTGGTGTAATGGTTTAGGTGCTTATGTTCTGGGTGTGGTGTCCCGAGTTGGAATCCCGGGAGGACCATATGCTTTCATTAACTGTGTTGGTGGTGTAATGGTTTAGGTGCTTATGTTCTGGGTGTGGTGTCCCGAGTTGGAATCCCGGGAGGACCATATGCTTTCATTAGTTTATTCAAGTACATTGGGGTTGGTGGTGTAATGGTTTAGGTGCTTATGTTCTGGGTGTGGTGTCCCGAGTTGGAATCCAGGGAGGACCATATGGTTTCATTAGTTTATTCAAGTACATTGGGGTTTGTGTTGGTGGTGTAATGGTTTAGATGCTTATGTTCTGGGTGTGGTGTCCCGAGTTTGAATCCCGGGAGGACCATATGGTTTCATTAGTTTATTCAAGTACATTGGGGTTTGTGTTGGTGGTGTAATGGTTTAGGTGCTTATGTTCTAGGTGTGGTGTCCCGAGTTGGAATCCCGGGAGGACCATATGCTTTCATTAACTGTGTTGGTGGTGTAATGGTTTAGGTGCTTATGTTCTGGGTGTGGTGTCCCGAGTTGGAATCCCGGGAGGACCATATGGTTTCATTAGTTTATTCAAGTACATTGGGGTTTGTGTTGATGGTGTAATGGTTTAGGTGCTTATGTTCTGGGTGTGGTGTCCCGAGTTGGAATCCCGGGAGGACCATATGCTTTCATTAGTTTATTCAAGTACATTGGGATTTGTAATTGATTATTAACGTTGAGAACGGGGTGTTACTTAATTAACTGTATTGGTGGTGTAATGGTTTAGATGCTTATGTTCTGGGTGGGGTGTCCCGAGTTCGAATCCCGGGAGGACCATATGCTTTCATTCGTGTATTCAAGTACATTGGCGTTTGTAATTGATATTAACCCTTTCAAGCTCCAATACGCGTTTCTGGTCTGTTTCTGGCTACTATTAGACGATTTTATTCAGATTAGTAACGGTATATGGAAGTCAAGGGTTGATTGAGAGCGAATTTACCCTTTTAATACCCACAGATCCTTCCTAAGCTGCATAAAATCGTCTAATGATAGCCAAAATAAACTTCTAAAACGCGTCAGAGCTTCAAGGGGTTAATGTTAAAGAACGGGGTGTTACTCACATCTGATTGGGGCGGAGAGAACCTATGTTTGCTTTCAGTGCTTCCAAAACTCAATGTCTCCATCTATCTATCCATCACAATCTTACACATGACTATCCCTTAATATTTAACCCTTTCACGCTTCTATGACACAGAGGTTGCCAGATTAGCAATAAGAAAGAGAGTTCTCTCACTCTTATAATTACCTCTCCAAAATTAGTTTTCTGCCCACAGCTAACTCAAAGACAACTGCAGAGGTTGAAGTAACTAAACTAAACTCGATTGCACTAGACATATCGAAAGCCTTCGATAGAGTCTGGCATAAATCTTTAATTTCTAAGCTACCCTCCTTCGGTTTCTATCCCTCCATCTGTGCCTTTGTCTCTAATTTCCTTTCCGGCCGTTCCATAGCCGCGGTTGTGGACGGCCATTGTTCACTTCCTCACCCTATAAACTCCGGTGTTCCTCAGGGCTCTGTCCTATCTCCTATTCTCTTTCTAATTTTTATAAATGATCTCCTTAACTGTACCTTAATTCCCATCCATTCATACGCAGACGACTCAACCTTACACTACTCCATTAGTTTTTCAGAACGCCCCAGCCAGCAATCCCTCAACGACAAACGTAATGAAGCCATAGAACTCTTAAATTCTGATCTAAATACTATTTCCAATTGGGGCAGAGAAAACCTTGTTAACTTTAATGCTTCCAAAACACAATTTCTCCATCTATCTACCCGTCAGGATCTCCCAGCGGACTATCCCTTATTCTTCAACAATACAAAAATCAACCCTTCATCTTCTCTCAATATTCTTGGTGTCTCTTTTTCTTCTGCTCTCATTTGGAAGGACCATATTACCAGTCTTGCTAGGGCAGCCTCCCAGAAGCTGGGTGTGCTCAACCGCCTTAGGGGGTTCTTTTCCCCTGCACAGCTTCTTGCTCTGTACAGGGGCATAGTGCGCCCTTGTATTGAGTATTGTTCACATGTGTGGGAGGTTCCTCTCACACCGCTCTCCTAGACAAAGTTGAAAGGAAGGCCTTTCGTATCATTAACTCCCGTCCACTCACCAACTCTCTGCAATCTCTCTCTCTCCGCCGCAATGTTGCATCTCTCTCGCTATTCTATCGCTACTATAATAATCAGTGTTCCTCAGAGCTATCCCAGTGCATACCACCTCCTTTACGTAGGGCACGTGGTACCCGTCTTGCAACTCAATCCCACCCCTACTCTGTGCAACTCTCCAACCCAAGAGTGAAACGTTACTCTCAAACTTTCTTCTACTCAACAGCTGAGCTCTGGAACTCTCTCCCAGAATCAGTCTTTCCCTCTTCCTATGACTTAAATTGCTTCAAACTCCGTGTGTCCAGGCATTTTGGCTCGAACGTCCCTTGATTTTGGCCCTGTCACTCTTTCAACTATGGGGGGGGGGGCACTCGCTGTAGGCAGTTATGCCTTTTGCCTCCCTCAATCACATAGAAGAAAAAAAAAGAAAAAAAAAAAAATCTAAATACCCCTGATGGTAACAAATGCTTTAAAGTATCCCCAATAGGCTCAACACAGCTAACTCAAAGACAACTGCAGAGGTTGAAGTAACTAAACTAAAGGTTTCTAAATACCCCTGATGGTAACAAAGGCTTTAAAGTATCCCCAATAGGCTCAAAATCGCGTCATATGTCGGAGAGGGTTAAGATGTGGATATAAGACCTACCTATAAGCAATGGACTATAGTGGTGATAATGCTATAAGACTTTCCTTCAGCCCGTATGAAGGTTGTAAATATTATCTTCTATATCTTAACCCTTCCTACCCGGGCTGCCTTAGGTAAGGACAGCTCGGAATAAGGGCCGCTACCCGGGCGTCCTTACCTAAGACGGCAGCTTAATAGCCTAATTAAGCTTGGTCTGAACGCCGTGCGTACGACGTATGTCAACAAACCCAAGCGTGCGTCACCGCACCTCCGAAAACAAGAAGGAGAAGACTCTTCAATGTTATTGTTCTGACGTAAGACGAAATTAGTGTCTGAAAAGCCCCCATATTGGCAACATCTCTGCAATATTGGCTCCACTGAAATCGTCATCACAACTGAACCAGTTGACTTACAGAGCTCTACTCAATGCCAAAATACAGATTGAAAACCGCACTACGATTATAGATGAGTGGGAAAGTTCTAGCAGTGAAAATAAACATAAATACGGTAGCCTAGGCCTAGACGTTTTTCAGCCATTTCGCCCGGGTACGGGCGACCGTCCTTAGGTAAGACTGCCCGGGTAGGAAGGGTTAAGGGAGCTCAGACGGTATTGTGCAGCATAATTTACTGGTTCGGCTCAATGGTTTAAGGAAGGGGTTTAGTTGTTTGCTCTCTAAACCTCTATCAAACTTTAAAAAAACATCCACAAGACCCTCCTTGATATAAATTTGTACATTTTTTTTCGGTAGAAAAATGTGGATAAAAGCCAGAGAAAGGAAGATAAGGAGAGAAAAAAAGGCATTCTACCAGCACATGCTCTAAAGTCTCTTCCACTCTTTCACCCCCCACCCAACATTCTTCACATTCTTTCACCCCCCACCCAACAGTCTTCACATTCTTTCACCCCCCACCCAACATTCTTCACACTCTTTCACCCCCCACCCAACATTCTTCACACTATTTCACCCCCCACCCAACATTCTTTACATTCTTTCACCACCACCCAACATTCTTCACACTCTTTCACCCCCCACCCAACATTCTTCACACTCTTTCACCCCCCACCCAACATTCTTCACATTCTTTCACCCCCCACCCAACATTCTTCACATTCTTTCACCCCTCCATTCCATATCCACGTTCTTGCATTGACTTCTGCTGGCCCTGCTCTAAACTGAAGTAACAACTGCGACGCCCAATCTCCCTCATAAAACAAACTCCTTGGTTTCTCTTTCTTCCTATATCTCTCCAGCGTCATTTTCTTTTCCATCTCCCTCCTCCAACCTTCCCGACCCCTCAGCTTGATCTCTTCACTAGAATATTTTTAAGGTTTTTACCTTTCTTCTCTACCCTTTCCCATGTTTAACACATTAACTCTCCATTTCTATTTATTTTCATTCCAATCCTCTTCAGTCTGTTCCAACATTCCCTTCCCCATCTACTCTTCTCCCCTTGTCCACTCATGTACAGTTGGTCAAAGTTCCAGCTGACCCACCCTCGCTCTGGGGCTCGCATAATTATCTGGCAATACTGGTGTAGGAAGGAGGTGTGTCTTACAAAGATTGGGATTGGTAGATCTGATTTCGGCTATATCATTGTTAGAACATATACTAAACAAGGGAAAGTAAGCCCATCTCAAATAAAAATTCATACATCGCAATGTATGATCCCGAATATTCACCCAAAGTTCGTAGATTTGCTTAAATATTAAAGTTATTATATCCACTGATTGGCAACTACACCAGCATTGCCAGCTAATTCTGCGAGCCCCAGAGCGAGGGTGGGTCAGCTGGAACTTTGACCAACTGTACCTTCCTCACCCACGTCCCTTCCACCATCTCTCCCAGTCTCATCTTGAACTTTATCTTTGCCTTGGACACTCTTTCCTCGAAGGTGCTCCAGCCCATCTCACCTCTAATCGCCTCGTATGAGGAGGAGCACTTTATTGACAACGTTTCGCAGATGGCTTCTTCAGGTCACTAACAGACGCTAGTGACCTGGAGAAGCTATCTGCGAAACGTCAATAAAGTGCTCCTCCTTATATGGTTTTTATATTAATTCTGTCAATTTTTTGAAGTGTTTCCAACATTCTAATCGCCTCCACTGCCGTCCATCTTTTAGCACGTAGTCCCAGTCTACCTATCCTATTATGTACTCCTTCTAGTGTCTCAACTTCTCTTCCTGTGCACCCTATCGCTTCCATACCATACATGATCCCTGGTACCCCTAATCCTTTCCATATACCTCTGGTTACTTCGTATACATTTGCCCTATCTTTCACTACATTCAACAATCGTCCCCACATCATATTCGCCTTAAAATAATAATAATAATAATAGTTCTTAAAGCTAGCACATGCTAAGCCAGCTAAGGATAGCCCAATAAGGCCTATTAGGCATATTTCCATTGGGGTCCTGTACTACTACCCATCCCCTTGCTCATGAGGGACAGTAACGGCTCAGTGCTTGTGAAAAATCTTTAATGCGCCGAGCTTGGGCGGCTCGCTTGGTGTAGTGACTAGCGTCTCGGACTTCCACCCATAAGGCCCGGGTTCGCGCCCACGCTCGGCGCATTAAAGATTTTTCACAAGCACTGAGTCGTTACCATCCCTCATGAGCAAAGGGATGGGGTAGTAGTACAGGACCCCAATGGAAATACGCCTAATCGGTCTTTTTGAGCTATCCTTAGCTAGCTTAGCATGCGCTAGCTTTAAGAACTATTATTATTATTATTATTATTATATCCTGGAACCTTCTGGGTGGAAGTCCAAGACGCTAGTCACTACATCAGCGAGCCATCTTCGCCTTTTCATTCATTTCCCTCTCAAACCCATCTACTCCCACTATCACTCCTAAGTACTTATACTCATTCACCACATCCATTCTCTTTCCCCCTAGCAACCATTCTCTTTCCTCCTCTTGCTCGCCTCTACCCACTAATTCCATGCTGGAAAGTGAAGATCCCAAATATGAGGCTGGCTATATTTTACGGCTGGCTATATTTTACGGCATCATTGCAACCTTACCCACAAACTATGGCCCAAACTTTTGAAATACAATAGGAAGCTTAACCCTTTCGGTACCAGTGACGTCTTTTTATTTGATTTCGGATACATTTAGACGATTTTATGAAGATTAGTTAGGATATATGGTAGCTAAAATGTTTAATTGAAATAGTCTGTGACCTTTTAATGGGTAGACATCCTTCTTATGCTGAATAAAAGTGTGATAGTCGCCAGAATATAATGACAAGAATGGCACTAGATTAATATTGTAAGCATATAAATGGTGTGAAACTTCTTTTTATTATTAGACTATTAATAACAAGGATATTTATTTTATGGCATTAGATTAACCAAAACATCAAATTTAATTATAAATGTACCGCATTAGGAGGTTAATGAGTTTCGTATTTATTGATAGCGTTAATTAAGGATTTAGAATAGGCTACTATAATTCTTAAGTACAAATAAATAATACAAATAATAATAGGTGAAAAGATAATACGGATTTGTTGGCCATTATTATAGGCATATACTGTAACTATATAGCATTGATACTTGTATACAGCACAGTAAATTTACAGTATTACGAAAGCTTGAGCCAAAATGTTTGAGATATAAGGATGCAAATATATCCTAAAATAAGCCGACACATAAATATACCCAAATTTAACAAACGAAAAATACAGGCTTATAAAATACGGAAGGAAAGTTCATGCCTAAATAGAGTAAACAAAAAACACACAAGAAAAACAAGAAGATAATTAAAATATATACATATGTATCCGACAAAAGAACTCTTATAGGAAAGGCCGAGGGTAGGTCTACACCACTTAAACAATAAACTTATTGTTCATCCTATGAATCTCACCAACCAGAAAGGCCTTCTGCCTATCGTAATCAATTTTGATCTTCTTCATTTCGCCCATCATCCGTTGACGAGCCCTGTTCAACTCTTGCTCCTTTTCCTCCTCCTTAGCCCAACGTCGCCTTTGTGGTGCCACATACATTTCATTCAATACATCGACCGCATCCTTGACTTTGGCCTCCGGACCGCGGACCCGCACCAACTCCGAAGGTTCCCTGAAGATCTTTATCTGCACCCCGAAGTACGACTGTAGTGCCCTGACCCGTAGCCCAGCTGTCCCGATCAGATGGCCTCGCTCATCAGGAGCAATGTCGACTAACCGAGTCACATACCTCTCCTTAGGGGCCTTGTTATAGTCCTTTTGGGTCACTCCTTGCAAGTAGTTTTGACCTTTGAATGCAACCGTGTCCTGGGTTGCATCCATTTTTTGAGTAACCAACTTTTTTGGAGCAGGTGAATCGCCCCACGATTCCTTGACGGATCGTGACCAATTCTTCATTATGATTTGTATATTTTTTTTAATTGTTAAAATAACTATGCACTCGTTACTAACTTGCGTAACTCGTTAGGAATGAACTGCACTGAGGTGGGTCACCAAACACGTAATCACAACGTAATTCACAAGAGGATATAAAAAATAATGCGTTTCGTTTCAAGTGAATTAGTTGAATGACAAGGCTGGTTAGCTCGATCCTAACCTAAGTTTCTCTAAATTATCTACATCACAGAAAGTCTGTAAAATGTCGGTAGAAAGATTACAAGGAGTAAAGTTAATTCATAAGTAAATGTTTATAATATAATTTGTATATTGTTTGTGTAAATTGGATTAAATAGCGTAAGATGTCTCTACATAACCATATTTTATATAATAGTTACTCCGGAGAAAGTATAGTTTTCTGTAATTTGGTGAAAGAAAGCGGATATTAATGGGTAACTGTAATAAATTTTAAAGACTTCCAATTACATTGTGCTCAAGCATAGACACGCCCTTACACTCACATATACACACCCCTTCAGCTACATCGTTCCTCTAAGTGTTGGGGCTAGTACTGAAGGGAGAATAAGTAATAAATATTATAGCTTAGGCTAATTGCGTAGGCCAGAAATCATGACCTTTATCCACTGTAACTCAAAAAGGGCTCGAGCAAATGGGGTGCAAATGTCCACATCTGTTCCTTGGCTGACCCTTCCTAAATGGTAGAAATATTAGCTGGATGTCTCTAGTTATTTTTTTTAGTATGAGGGGTTGAGGTCGAGATTTGTGGCTTACCTATAATGGACAAGGTATAGGAACTTTACGCAGGTTGACAGTTTGAGGAGTAGTCTATGTAAAGTCAGTGAAAATAGGTTAGCCTTGAGTGAACAAGATGCGGAAATACACTTAGACTACCAGGCTAAGTGAGGTACCTTTATTAGTCTCGTGGTAACGTGTCTGCCTCGTAACCCAAGGATCCCAGTTCGATTCCCGCCCTCGGTGCAGATTTTCGGGAGGCTGTTTCTACATCTAACGAAATTTAGGTGTGTTGCTAAAATTGTCAAGGTGATTGAAATTATTATGTAAAACTTGCAATATAAACAAACCAAAACTGGGATGACACAAGATAAAGGCAAAAGAACTTATCAAAATCGCTATGTGGAAATATCGCTTAATATAATCAAATTTTGAAACAATAGAACACAAGTCAGATAAATAAGGCATGGGGTAAAAATTAAATCCTACATCTATGATTGCGATCTATCGTTCGCCAGGGAAAAGTTAGACACCTAAATAGCACGAAAGGTCTAAATATTGACGAAGAAATGTGGCGAAAGGTCTTAAAATCGACTAACTAATGGGGCAAACATCTTAACATCTGAAAACTAATGGGGCTAAACATGAGGGAGAAAGTGGTCCAGAAAACCGGCCCATCCCCCCTTAAAACAGTAGGCTGAATGGGGCCGAATGGATACAAGCCAGAGAAAGATAGAAAAGGAGAGAACAAAAACAGGTCACCCTGTTTCAACTTGATGAAACACGGTCCAGAGAACCTATGTATTTTTGTCAACAGGGGGAGCATCTAACTTATGGGATGAGAGAGAGAGAGAGAGAGATTGTGAGTATGTGTAATGGGGAGAGAGAGAGAGAGAGAGAGTGAGTGAGCGAGCATGTGAGGGAGATTGTGATTTGTGAGTATGAAGAGAGAGAGACAATGTAAGTGAGTGAGCATGTGAGGGAGATTGTGAGTATGTATGTGATGGAGAGAGAGAGAATGTAAGTGAGTGAGCATGTGAGGGAGATTGTGAGTATGTATGTGATGGAGAGAAAAAGAGAGAGAGAGAGATTGTGAGTATGTATGTGATGGAGAGAGAGAGATTGTGAGTATGTATGTGATGGAGAGAGAGAGAGATTGTGAGTATGTATGTGATGGAGAGAGAAAGAGAGAGATTGTGAGTATGCATGTGATGGGGAGGGGGAGAGAGAGTGAGAGTGAGAGTAAGTATGTGAGGGAGATTGTGAATATGATAGTGATGGAAAGAGAGAGAGAGAGTGCGCGAATGTAAGTGAGGGAGAATGTGAGTATGTTATGTGATGGAAAGAGAGAGAGAGAGCGCGCGCGAATGTAATTATTTATTTACATTCGCTCTCTCTCTCTCTCTCTCTCTCTCTCTCTCTCTCTCTCTCTCTCTCTCTCTCAACCTTGGCAGCTCAGAAACAACTCTACCCTCTACGATTTCCTCAAAAATAGTCCCCATGAAACAAGCTTTCCTCTCGCCTAAGCATTAGGCGATTCAGGGTGCAGTTGGGTACAATACATGATTAGATTAATATCCAGTATTCGATAAATGGATATCAATCGTGGTCATGTACTGTACTTATAGCTGCCTTGATGGTATAATGGTTAGTGTTTAAGATCTGTCTGTGGTAACCCAGGTTCGAATCCCGGTAGGATCACGTACATGATTTAATTAATTTAATTGGAAGGTGTTTGGTGTTGGGAGGTAAATTAATTAATTAGATTAACTGATATATGTGAAATTATAGCACTGATATCCGAGTTTGCAAGAGTCTTTTGATTTAGGGAGTAAGTATCCACATTTAAACCTCCCGCTCATTTCTGCGATTCACATTCAGAAACTGTAAAAACGATTCCTTATCATTCTATGTAATACAATAACAAATGTTTGACTGATACTTTATTTACTAGATTAATGGCAGTAATTGACATTTGATATGTATTAAAATAAATAAATACGTTTACGTTGATGATCCGCTGATACACGTCAGAAATGTTTACATGCAATCAGCTGATCGAAAGTGGGGTGGCCACGGCGCCTGTCAGCTGGAGTATTTTTTCATAGTATGCAATATAGGCCTATATAGCTGACTCATTAGGGTTTACATGTGTGTGTGTAGACAGTACGGTATACAGGATAATAATACAATAACCAGCCGCAGCACAATTCATCTTAGTTTTCCTGGTACCGGGTAGCGCTACCCAACTCTCGTACGGTAAGTTATTGAACTTTAGGCCTAGTTTAGGCTAGGGGGCCGAGTTATGCTAATGATAGAGACCATGGTATGACCAACGTCAAATGGTAACAAATAGTTTTAGGGAATTTGCGAACAAAATCAAACAAATTTGAGCCTAGATTAGGATAGCCTAGCATTACCATTAGGCCTATCATAGACTAGGCTAAAAGTATCTTGGGTACGATTTTAGTTACTGGACACCTATTTGACAGGTAGCCTACCGCCAACGATTTAGCCTAATACATATTTTTTTTTCGGTTTCCACGCATCCCACACCAAGCTAAGCTACACCCTTTTCTGGTGTACGAAACACTAAAAAAAGCAATGGGGACACTTTAGGCCTAATAATGATAATATGAGACGAAATATAAAGACAACTCGGTTGCGTTCGTGGCAGTAGCGTCGCTTTATTTACTTTACGCTCGGAGTGACTTCCCGGCGCCTTGGCGGTCGACTTAAAATGGCTAAGCTTATAACCAGTTGTTGGGTAGGCCTACATTTTTTTATAAAGACTTGGCCCCCCCCCCCCCCCGTGAATTATAATAATTATAATAATCATATATGTGGCCAGCAGGGGGCAAGTAAAACAGCTGGCCGTAACCTCGAGCATCCTGGGTAAACAAACCGCGACGACGGACTCCCGCCGCCGATTTTCGGCACAAACGCGCCGTTTTATTCTCGTCGAAAACCACATTTAAAAAGTTATTATATCGTTTTCAATACTAGGCCTATTACCGGACCAGAAAAAGGTGTAGCTTTGTGTTGGATGCCTGGAAACCGAAAACAAATATGTATTAAATCCTGGGTGGTACCTGTCAAATAGGCGTCCAGTAACTAAAATCGTACCGTATCTTGTTATCAAAGATAAAAAATAACAATTAGGCTAGGCTAACTAGCCTAGCTTAGGCTATTTCGGAAAATAGGCCTTTTTCACGAGACGACCACAATGTTTTTGGTAAGGATGATGTTAGCGGGCGTAGCCTACCGTTCGCCTTGTTTAGGCTACATAAGTCGCATAGGCTAGCCTTAGCCTACTGCCAGTTAGGCTTAGGCCTATGTTCGTGTCTAGGCTAATTTTATTTTTTTAATGAAATGATCCCACAGACAGCTGTTATTTGTCCCCTAGGCCTACTGGTAATAGCCTATATATGATAATGACAGTAAGTCATGGGGGATGAATCGGATGATCTATTATTGTAGGCTATCCCACGGCCAGCTGTTCGGTAAATTGTTTTGGGTAAGGATAGTGTTAGCGGGCGTACCGTCGGACAGTCCGTCGTTTTGTTTACATTAGCCTAGGCTAGTCCTACGCTCGGCGTCGCTCGCACTTCGCAGCTACATTCGCGTGTAATTTGACTTTATTAGGCCTATTATTTTTTTTTTTTTACAAAATTATCACACGGCCAGCTGTTATTTACCCCCCGCTGGTAATATGTATGATGATAAGAATAATTAGGCCAATACAGTCCAACTCGGCACATTGAATACCAACTCGGCCCATTATATTATGTTTTTCACACCAACCAACTTCACATCCAAACTCAATTAATGAAATCAACAAATACATGTGGCACTCCGAGGACTCGAACCCAGGATACTCACATCGAAATTCAGCGCACTATGCATTACGCTATCAAGACAGTTACCAACTCGGCCCATTATTTACCAACTCGGCCCTATGAATACCAACTCGGACCACATGGCCTAATACTCGGCCCTTTCTTTTTACAGCTCTGCCTTCACATAACTGATAAAATACTTTGTATATTCTATAATTGCACCTATACGAGCTAAACAAATTATTATTGTATTTCACAGGAAGGTACGACGAGGTAAGTGATGTGGTATAGGTGGCAATATGCGGAAATGAATTATAAGGGCATTCCGCCCCCTCTGACCCCCTTAAGAAAATCTACGGTTACTCCCTCCACCCCAACTGGATTTCTACCGTTTTACCCAACCAGTGGGGGTGGCCGCCCCCACCCATAATACTAGGATAGGTTAGGTAAAGTTGTTAGGTTAGGCTAATGTCTCTCTGAAACATTGTAAAATCCGTGTCACATCTAGATTGATAGACTTTTGTCAGAGGGGGCTGAATGCCCTTATACAAAGTAATCCATTTCCGCGTATTGCCACCTATACCACATCACTTACCTTGTCGTACCTTCCTGTTAATTACAATAATATTATTTTTAGCTCGTAGAGGTGCAATTATAGAAATTTGCCGTATATTTGTATACATAATCTTGTTTAGCTGTATTTTTATACCACAAATGTTTTTGATATATTTGAAGACAGCTAATCTTTGTAAATGCACATATTCGTCATCTATAATAATATATATAATATCAATGGTAATGGGCTGGTCTATCAGAGTGAGAACTGAGCGATCTCTGCCATACCCATAGCTTACTCTGACTGTACCTTTTACTTATATATTTTCTAGATCTCAAGTGACGGCGTCTCTTCCGTGGATTGACCTCCCAATCTAATAAGATTGGAAGCCAAAGCGTCACATTTTTCCTTTACCCCTCAACTTTCTCTTCATATTTGCTCAGGGGCACAGGGCCCTGGGTGGGGCTTTGGTTACCAGGTGTGTCCGCACCCGCCTCCGCTCCCCGCCATGGAGTGGCTTCGGTCACCCAGGCTTTATTGTGGTCGGCAGGGAGGGTTCCGTGGGGGCGCTCAGTTATGGCCTTTGCCTTGCTCGGGGCCTTGGGGCTGTTCGGCCAGGCAGCTTGGGGAACAACAACAACAACCCTTTGAGTACAGTTGACATGCCTTTAATTCTTTCTGGATACATAGGGGAAAAACAAAAAGAAAATTTTATTAAGTTTAGGAAGGACTTCTAGCAAGTACTGTACTGTAATAGGATTCAAACAATATCAATCCTATTAACTATCACTGAGTACCAGTGATCCTTCCTCAGCTGCATATAATTTCAAAATATATCTATAATGACATAGACATTACCCGCAATAATAAGGTCTGCTACAATGTCTGGAATGGCCCGCCAAACAGCTTCGAATTGTTCAAATCACTGATTAAAAAATTTCAACATTACCTGTACATGTTTTAAAAGTTAATTTCTCTCAAATCGTCGTATAACTTTCTTTATAATTGGTAGGCCTATTTATATTCGTGAAATACCGGTACAGTATATATATATATATATATATATATATATATATATATATATATATATAATATATACATACATACATACATACATACATACATACATACATACATGCAGTGTACTGTATATATATACCGTTTTTTTTTTTTTTTTTAGCTGACTCAAACCACTAAAGTTTGAATTAATTGTTCAAAACACTGATTAAAGTTTTTCAAATATAACTATGGCCGAGTTGGAAAAGGAACGAGTCACGAGTTGGCCTTACACCAAAAATAGGTCATGGGTGGTGAGGGATGCAAAGCTCCCCTCAACCCATTATTGTGTCCTACGGCCAGCCAGCTATTGGGTAAATATGTTACTGGCCGTGGGATACAATAATAGGTTGAAGTCCCCCCTCACCCCCCATGACTTAGTTTCATCATCATAATAGTACAGTACTGTGTATTTCCAGCAGGGGGTGAATAACAGCAGACTGTGGGATAGTTTCATAAAAAAAAAATAATAATAAATTAGACACGAACGTTGCTGCGAGCGTACGACTTATGTATACAAAGCGACAAACTGTCCGACGGTACGCCCGCTTACACCATCCATACCTTGATTTGTTACCGGCCGTGGGATACAATAATAGGTTGAGGGGGGGCTTTGCCAGGGTGTCAAACAAAAGCCGAGTCCATTCTATATACGGTAAACATCTAGATTACTTTAGCCAGTTTTAGGTTTGTTTTTTATTTCTGTTTTACCGATACCTAAAAAAATTGTGTTTCTGTATACTGTATTTTCTAGAAGAATATTATGGTAAAACCCTATAAACACTAATATACGGTCCAATTACCCCAAGAGTACTGTATTAACAAATAACACAAGTGGGGAGGGCTTTGAAGCTCAGGGAAAATGGGGGTTAAGACGTTAACGAGTGAATATGGGTAAAAAAACATTGTCCACACCATTAACCCTCTCACCACGGAAGGGCTCTTGAACGCCCATAAAAAAGCTTATAACAGGTACCCGGAAGGGCTCTTGAACGCCCAGTGGTTGAAAGCCTGTGAGCTTCGTGTGCGAGGCGTCGGTCCGACGCATGTAAACAACAGCCGGCTGGACCGACGCCCCGCATCTCCGGCCACAAGAAGGAGAGCGTCGCTTGTTCGTGTGTGCCTGTATGTTGTTGTTAAGTATCGAAAAGTAGTGTAAAGTGGCTGTTTTGGCCAAAAAGTTATCTCCAATGAAATCATCATCACAACTCAACCAGTTGACTTCGAGAGCTCTACTTAATGCCATTCTACAGGTAAATAACACAGCTACGCTTGGGGATGCGCGGGAATGCGGGAAGCAGTCAGATTAACAAATATACGGTAGCCTAGCCTAGACGTTTTTCGGCCAAAACACCCGGGTTTCGAGGAATATATATATAATACATAGCCGGGGCTGGAGGGTTAACACAATCACTGCGGCAATTGTCATAATGCTACATTTATATCCTTAGTTTTTATATACAGGTAGTATGCCCGCAGTCATTGAGTTAATAAGGTGACCGTTCAACTCAACCAATACAGTGGCGGGTGCCCAACCCCGAAAGGGGTTGAAATAGGGGAGCTATCCCCCCGCCAAAGGCGGCTTTCTAGGGCCTTTCCTAGCTGATGCTGAGAGGATTGGGTTCTAGTCATATGGTGATGGGCTGGTATATCAGAGTGAGAACTGAGCGATCTCTGCCATACCCATAGCTTACTCCGACTGTTCCTTTTACTTATGTATTTCCTAGATCTCAAGTGACGGCGTCTTTTCCGTGGATTGACCTCCCAATCTACCAAGATTGGAAGCCAAAGCGTCACATTTTTCCTTTGCCCCTCAACTTTCTCTTCATAATTGCTGAGGGGCACAGGGCCCTGGGTGGGACTTTGGTTTCCCGGGCGTTTCCGCACCCTCCTCAGCTCCCCGCCATGGAGTGGCTTCGGTCACCCAGGCTTTATTGTGGTAGGCAGAGAGGGTTCTGTGGGGGCGCTCAGTTATGGCCTTGGCCTTGCTCGGGGCCTTGGGGCTGTTCGGCCAGGCAGCTTGGGGAACAACAACAACAACAACAACCAATACAGTTAGGTTAGGTTAGGTTAGTACTATATTTTGGCACTGGTTTGGTTAGTCTGGGTTAATTTGGCACTGGTTGAGAGCTACTGGTTGAGATGACATGGAACCAGTTACAGTAATAGTACAGTACATTACAGTACATTAATACGGAAACTCGAGCCAAGTTTTGTACGTACTTTCGAGATGAAATACAAATAAAATACGATAAATTGCGGTTCGATCCATACTCGAACGTCACCTGTCCTTCAGCATAAACACACGACCGCAGGCGGCCCGTTAGGTATACGTAAAGCTATCCAAACATAACGTAAGTGAATAGATCTACCAGTTAGACCAAAAGGTAAGCAAAAACGCATAAAATCGAGGCAAGATTTGGCTCAGGTTTTCGATGATTCAAGGGGGCCTAATTAGGGATCCGGATGGATACATGATGGGTTGAGGTGGGACTCTGCACCCCCTTGCCCCCCCCCCCCCCCCCCCAGGACTTATTATAATCATCATCTATGTTGTCAGTAGGGGGGATTACCAAGAGCGAGATATGATAATCAAGTAAACATCCCGCGGGTGAGTTGGTATAAACAGACCGCTGGGACCGGCCAAGTAGTCAATAAACCTACGAGAGAAAAACATGATGTGGCGGATCACGACTTAATTCTTACAGGCGCCTCTAACATGAAGCATTGTATACATATTGGTAGGTAATGGACTAGTGCCAAGGATGTGGATTGTTTCTTGTGTAGGAGTACCGTACTGAAAATTGTGTTCACGGCGAAAATATGAGTTGATAAATCTTCACCATGACTTCTTTTTACCTTTGATGGTGGATATAATTAGGCCTAAATGATTTTATGCAATTTAAGAAGGACCTATGTTATTCAGATTGTTTATTAAGATCGTATTTACCCATTTGGGTCATGTAGGTAGATTATAAACTAAAGAAAATCAGCTCATGGTTACCAGAATAAGATGAAAATTACATCATGGTGCTGAAGGGGTTAAACTGCTGTACTGATGACTGGCAGTACATGAAGTCAGTAGCCAACCCCTAGTCCCACAAGGGGCAGGGAGGATCAGCAAGAGACATGAGAAAGGAAAAAGAGGTGACAGAAGAACACATAGTAACAGTTTGCCCACATAAAAGCAAGCACACAAACATTCGGAAGCTGTACAGTTGGCCAAGTAAGTCATGTCGCAGCTGTCATTACATTTTGCTCGCTGTATGCGGTGTCAATGTCTGTCAGATGTTGAATAGGGTGTGTAAAGATAGGAATACGTTTGTATATCTCACTGGAAACGATGAATTAATGCTTAGATAGTGCTGATACCAATTACCGGTACGGATCAAAACATAATCGGTGCCATGACATCACTTATTTGGCCAACTGTACATGAAACATAATCGGTGCCATGACATCACTTATTTGGCCAACTGTACATGAAAATCTCTAATAATATCCTTTCCGTGAAACAGACTTGTGAGGGAGATGGAGGCACTGTACCACCAAACCAACCGGCTGCTGCAGGAGGTAACGTCACAGGACCTGGCGCATCTGGAGCGTTCCCATCCCAGCGAGGTGTCAGGCGTGGAGGGGGCCATCGTACAGAAACTTGATGCCATCCACAAGTAAGTCAATTAGATAGCATGTTTTTCATTTCATTCTACCTTGCATGTGGTGATTTTATACAATATAATATCGTGAATTTGATAATGAATTGGTTGGAATGGGTAGTAGGCCAAATTACATAATCAGCCACTGGAATTCCTTGAACGTAGCCTTCTTGATGCCTCTGCCAAAGTCATAAGGCTTAAGATTTCCTGGTGGTGGAACAATTGACGACTTGCGAGTTTCGTTCTATAAGGAAGTTGGAGCTGTAGATATTGATATTTAGCAGAATTACCAGCTATGATACGGTTGTAATACATTGATAAAATTATAAAACCCAATTCAATATACTTTTTAAGCATCAGAAACCTATATTATTATTATTATTGCATATCCGTTTAATATTGATGTTTACGGCACCAACTTCCTTATAGCCTTAAGGGGAGGTATTTAGTGTGTTCCCTAGACCTCCATCAAGCTTAAAATTACACCCCCTTGAGTCCCTTTCAAGATAAATTTGTACATTTTTCGGTATAAAAATTTCCCGGCCTAAGGCCGGTTCCTCTTATATTACAGGCTCGCTATCGCTCGCCAGGATAAAATCGACACCTGAATGGCACGAAAGGTCTTAATATGGGGTGAAAGTTCTTAAAATCGCTAAACTATTGGGGCAAACGTTTTATAATATCAAAAGCAATGGGGCTAAACATGAGGGAGAAAGGGGTCAAGAAAGAAATCCCTCAAGTGGAGAGATCTCCCCTTAAACTCGCAAGTGGTCCTAGATTGAAGCGGCAGTAAAGGAGAAAAAAGGATAGTTCCTAGAATGGAAGAAAGGAGGCAGCAAAGAGGAATATTTATCAGCTCATTGGATTGCCATAAAGGATACTACATATCTATACAGGGTAGATTGATTGCGTACAAGTAGACTGGGATGGTATGGACATGTGGAGAGAATGGATGAACAAAATTGGGTGACAAAATGCAGGTCTGTGATTGTGGAGGGAGCTGCACCAAGGGGTGGACCGAGGAAGACCTGGGATCGGACTATACGCGCCGATCTCAAATCCAAGAACTTGACAAGTGAAGCAGCCCTTAACAGGGTTGCCTGGAACGCCGCCATTAGGACAAGAGACTGAAACTGCACTTATGTGTGGAACACTCAGTCTTAAAATTTTATGTATGTATGTATGTATCAAGCGTGCAACTCTGAAAATCCCATTGAGATCTTCAACCTAGCTAGGCGAGTTAACCCTATTAGGTGCCGGGTGGGCCAATTTGGATCCTCCCAGTTTTACTCCATTAGCTTGGAGATTTTAAGACGATTCATCTCATTAGTTTGGCGATTATATGATGCTTCAAACCAGTAAGGTGTCGATATTTCCTGGGCGAGTGATAGCGAGCCTTCAATTTGGGAGGAATCGGCCTTTGGCCGGAACATTTTTCTACCGAAAAATGTACACATTTAGCTTGAAGGGGGTCTGGAGAGGCGTTTTTCTAAATCTAGGGGTTAAACTAAAAATACATTGTTCGAAAATTACTAAAACTATTAAAACCCTCAATTAATTAAACAAAATACTGTACCATAATAACCCCCAAGACGTTGCACCAGATAGTGTTAAGGATAAAAGTAGGTTGTGGGTGAGCAATGTATCAAGAATGACAATGCTTGGAAGGTACACTTTGAACGACTACTAAATGTGGAGTTTGAGTGGAACAGAGAGCAGCTCGGCATTAAAAATATGGTACAGTACTTGGCCCTACTAATGATATAATTGCTGAGGGGCACAGGGCCCTGGGTGGGGCTTTGGTTTCCCGGGCGTTTCCGCACCCTCCTCAGCTCCCCGCCATGGAGTGGCTTCGGTCACCCAGGCTTTATTGTGGTCGGCAGGGAGGGTTCTGTGGGGTCACTCGGTTGTGGCCTTAGAATTGCTCGGGGCCTTGGGGCTGTTCGGCCAGGCAGCTTGGGGAACAACAACAACAACAACAACAACTCCTATAAGAAAGCAATTGTCACACTAGCGCTTTTTCCGGCAATTTTCGACGAGCAAGTTTTTTCTGGTAATATTCTGAGGTCTTTTCACATTGGAATCGGAATCTAGACTGAAGGTAGATTATGTTAGGCGGCTGATTTATGATTTAACTTAAATTTTGAAGATGCCAGACTACAATTGCTCGTAAAGATTGCCGGAAAAATTGCTCGTGTGACACTGGCTTAAGAATCCCAGATGTTTGGCTTAAAAAATATAAGGAAAAAGGGGATTCTTTGGACGAGGGAAATTATATGGGCCTGAAAATGCTTGACCAAGTCATGAAAGCCTGTGAGAGAGTCTTTAAGGGGAGATCTCCACTTGAGTTTTTTTTTTCTTGACCCCCTTTCTCCCTCATGTTTAGCCCCATTGCTTTTGATATTATAAAACGTTTGCCCCATTAGTTTAGCGATTTTAAGAACTTTTACCCCATATTAAGACCTTTCGTGCAATTCAGGTGTCGATTTTATCCTGGCGAGCGATAGCGAGCCTGTAATTTAAGAGGAACCGGCCTTCGGCCGGAACATTTTTCTACTGAAAAATGTACAAATTTATCTTGAAAGGGACTCAAGGGGGTGCAATTATAAGGTTGATGGAGGTCTAGGGAACAAACTAAATACCTCCCCTTAACAGCATGATTAGGGAAAACATTTCTATCAATAATATGCAGTTCAGTTTCATGCCAGGACGTGGTACAAGAGATGCTTTTCTTCACAGTCTGGTAGTTGCAGGAAAGGTATTTAAATATTGACTAGAGGCAGTCCAACAAAGAACGGTGAAAATTATCCACTATATTATAAATTGATCATATGAGAAGATGCTGTAAATTCTTGGTTTGCATTCATTAGAAAGTCAAAGATGCAGAGGAGATATGATAGAGGTATTTAGGTGGATGAAAGAAATCAATAAAGGAGATATTAATAAGCTTGATCACTGCGAGATAACCCATTCAAATGGCTTCAAATTGGATAAGTTCTGCTTTAGAAAAGGTATAGGAAGCACTGGTTTGGGAACAGAGTTGTAGATGTGTGGAATAGATTGCCTAGTGCAGCGATTAGCTCAGGAAAGTAGTAAATTTCAAGTGTAGACTGGATAGTAATATGAATGATATGGATTGGGTGTGAATGGGATCTGCCTTGTGTGGGCCGGCCGGCTTTGTGCAGATTTCCGACTTCTTACGTTCTTACAAGAAGAGGGGGCTATATCTTGGGGTTTTTTTTGGAAATGGAAAAAGCCTTTGATAGGGTGCCCTGGGATGTCGTGCTGTGGGCCATGGTGTAGAAGTGTGGCTGGTTTGTGTGATAATGAAGATATGCGAGGACTCACGAACGGCAGTGAGAGCGAAAGGTGTACCGAGTGAGGAGTATTCAGTTAGTGTTGAATTCCATTGTGACTTCTGTTAGACCTTCTCTTTGTGATGGTTCTGGAGGCGCTGTCTAGGGATTTTAGAACTAGGCTCCCTTGGAAACTGCTATACGTAGATGATCTAGATCTTATTGCATAACACACACGGGATGCCGAGGCCAATTTCAAAAGCTGGAAGGAGGGCAGGGCATATAAAAAGAAAATTATGTAAAACCAAGGTCATGCACAGTGGACTAAGGCAAGGAAATATAGTAAAAAGTGGTATCTAGTGAAGTATGTACGAAAGGAGTGAACTAAATTATATATAGTATCTGTCATTATTGGGTACACCATGGGAAAAAGCAATGCACTATGATAAAAAGGACTTCTGCTGACTCGCTGAGGAAGAGGTCCGAAATTGACAAATTTGTATGTGTATTATGCGAGGGGGAGCCCGTGTTGAATGACATGCCTGAAAGTATCAACAGTGGCAGTGAGGATACCGTCTCTGTCAATGGTGGGGGTGAAACTATTGGGAGCAGAACACTGCTTCCAACTACAGGGCCATGCGTCCTTTTTTTTTTTTTTTTTTTTTTTTTTCTATGTGATTGAGGGAGGCAAAAGGCATAACTGCCTATAGCGAGTGCCTCCCCCATAGTTGAAAGAGTGACAGGGCCAAAATCAAGGGACGTTCGAGCCAAAATGCCTGGACACACGGAGTTTGAAGCAATTTAAGTCATAGGAAGAGGGAAAGACTGATTCTGGGAGAGAGTTCCAGAGCTCAGATGTTGAGTAGAAGAAAGTTTGAGAGTAACGTTTCACTCTTGGGTTGGAGAGTTGCACAGAGTAGGGGTGGGATTGAGTTGCAAGACGGGTACCACGTGCCCTATGTAAAGGAGGTGGTATGCACTGGGATAGCTCTGAGGAACACTGATACAGTCCTTACTGGCACCCGGGGCTATATTATCAACCACCTTTATGTGATGCTGGAAAGTATAACTAGTCAATGACCCAATACATTTTCCAGCAAAAATTGTATTCCCTGACCAACACATTGGCCACAAAATGTGAATGTTGGGCATCGTCACCTACCACACTAAAATAGTAACTCAAACAACTTCCATTGAATTATGGAGCTATTATAACAACTACTTGAATAGCTGCAATCTGCAGTTCAATATGATAGTTACAGTATATGTACCAGAACAAATATACTGGTACTGTATTGATAAATTATTTACTAATTTATTGCACAAGTAATTTAGGAAAACCTATTGTTTAGGTAACATACAATTACAGTATCGATCTTTTTAATCTCAGCATCATTGCAGCCAAAAAATGTAATATTGATAGCATAATACTATCCCTTAGCTCCCATTGTTTGTGAGAGATCTGCGTGTGCCGAATATTTTTTATCTATAATTAGCCCCCCAAAAAGTTCAAGTACGGTAGCTATATATCTATCTATTGCCTGACGCCGTGATCCCAAAGGGGGGGGCCACATACAAAACGCCCCCATGCACCTCTGTCCCCAGTCATTCGACGCCCCTCCTCCCAACCAGCACCGCCTTCATCCATATACAGTAGGGTCCCGCATAAAACGAGTCTCGATTAAAACGAGCGACCTAAAATATTAATATTTAATTTTCGATAAGAACGAATGTGATCACATAAAACGAGTCTGCCGCCAAAGTGGGGCAAATCCGAGGAGTTTTCATATAGAGCGCCGAAATATCGTACGCTTTCATATAGAACGCCGAAATATCGTACAAAACGTACGGAAATTTACGCTTCCAGTGAACATTGACGATTTTGGGCCACCAAAATGCTGTGTTCACATAAAACGAAATCGCATAAAACGCCCTCGTTTATTGACCATATACTCGTTTTATGTGAGACCCTACTGTACTTCCTCACTCCATCCTTCCACCTCTCATTCGGTTTACCTCTCCCTCTCTGTCCTTCCACCTCGCTCTCATACACCCTCTTTGTCAAGTAGCTAATTGTACTAATATGTGTTAATTTAAATTGACCAATATTAGCCTGAACAGAATTGAAAACACCACCATAGAGCTATCATGAAGGGGATGTTATTTTATTTATCTAATGTATATATATTTGTTTTTGTTAGCTCCCTAGACCTCTATTTAACTTTAGATAAAAACATCCCAAAGACCCACCTTCTATATAAATTTTTTAATTTTTTTGGTAGAAAAATGTTCCAGCCGAAGGTTGGTTCCACCTAAATTAAAGGCTCGCTATCGCTTGTAAGGAAAAAGTCAACACCTAAATGGCACAAAATGTCTTAACCCGCTGAGTGCCAGCCAATTTTGACGGTGTGCTTCTGCCAGTGCCAGATATTTTTTTTGGGGGGGGGGGTAAATCTATCAAGTTGGGAGAGAAAGGAAGGATAATGGTAAAAAATACACTCCCCTTGTCCATTTTCGCCAGAAATCAGGTCCCCGATGGTCCCGAAAGTAGCTGAAAAGACACTATAGACTACAGAGACTTTTATGGTATCGGAATGTATGGGTAGGAGGGTCGTGGGGGGAAGGTAGAAGCGTAATTGACTCCTGTTATTATAATAATCAGTGTTCCTCAGAGCTATCCCAGTGCATACCACCTCCTTTACGTAGGGCACGTGGTACCCGTCTTGCAACTCAATCCCACCCCTACTCTGTGCAACTCTCCAACCCAAGAGTGAAACGTTACTCTCAAACTTTCTTCTACTCAACAGCTGAGCTCTGGAACTCTCTCCCAGAATCAGTCTTTCCCTCTTCCTATGACTTAAATTGCTTCAAACTCTGTGTGTCCAGGCATTTTGGCTCGAACGTCCCTTGATTTTGGCCCTGTCACTCTTTCAACTATGGGGGAGGCACTCGCTATAGGCAGTTATGCCTTTTGCCTCCCTCAATCACATAGAAAAAAAAAAAAAAAAAAAAATGTTACAAATATGAAGCCGATTGGTGAGGTAGTTTCGCCACCACGGATTTTTCTTTTTTTCCTTATCTTCGTACGGATACGCTGGAAGTGGGTGGTTGGGGGTGTGGTGGGGGGAAGGCAGAAGGGTAAGGCACTTGTCACATAAATATGGAACCGATTGGTGCAGTCGTTTCGCCGCCACAGATTTTCCTTTTCTTTCCTTCTGACGGGACCACAGTCAGCGAGTGGGTGGGAGGAGGGATTTGGGATTTTTGTGGTGGGTAGCCAAAAGGGTAAGGTACATGTGGTAAAAATATGAAAGCCATAGGTGCAATCGTTTTGCTGCTACGATTTTTTTTCGGCGAGGACGTATATATACGTCCCTGGCACTGGGCGTGACAACACCCTAGGACGAATATATATACGTCCCTGGCACTCAGCGGGTTAATATTGACAAAGAAATGGGTGAAAGTATTAAAAAATATATATATTTTATTTTATTTTATTTTTTGTTTTTTTTGGCAGACAACGTAATCCCCGAGAAGTGGTGGCTAAGCATGAAAGAGAAGGGGTTTGAGGAATATAGAAAAACTTCCCCTTATTAATCTATCGTAATTCTCTCAGTAACTGCAGCCGCCTGGACATCCTGATCAACAAAGAGCCGCCGTCCAGGAGAGCCAACGCCAAGTATCGGGTCGACCAGCTCAAGTATGACCTCAAACACGTACAGGTAAATATTTTCATTTTGTTTGAATACCTTCCGTACAAAACAGAATTTTTTTTCCTTCTCAGGCCTCTATACCATCCTTCTACCTTGAGTATTCTCCAATAATGCATTAAGATTATCTACAGTATCTATATCTAGGTATGTTACAGAGGAAGTGTACTGTACTATAGTCTATTCGCTGTAAGTAGGGTGGTCAGCATGGAAGTAAAGAAGTCCTTGCATGACAGTGTGGTAATCCCGACATTGACTTACGGGAGCAAAGCTTGGATGTTGGTGGAGAGACTCAGACCAAGAGTGAGAGCGGTGGAAATGACTTACTTGAGAAGTGCGTGTGGAGTTACATGGAGGGATAGACCGACGAATGAGGAATGTGGTGTGGAGGTAGAGGTGCTGGAAAATGTGAAAAGGAACACCTTGAGATGGTTCGGCCATATGGAACGTATGGGGAGCCAGAGAATGACTAAGAGGGTGTACGAGAGCGAGGTGGAAGGACAGAGGGAGAGGTGAAGGTAAAGGATGGAGTGAAGAAGTATATGGATGAAGGCGGTGTTGGAGGAGGGGCGTCGACTGATTGGGGACAGAGGTCCATGGGGGCATTTCGTTAGTGGCCACCCCTTCGGGGATCACGGCGTCAGGCAATAGATGGATAGATTGATGTTATATAAAGTATATCTAATAATACAAACCATTCCCGATCGCTCTGGGAGACCCGGGTTAAAGGGTTAGCACAACTTACTGTACTTCACTGTCTGACTGCTGGGTGAACACTGACTCTGCCTGCCTTTCCCACTTAGGCTGGTAAGGCAGCCTGACTCACTGCAGTTACCAAGATCTAAATTTGCTTTACCACTAGCAAAACTTATTGTAGCCCAATTTTCATGCTCACATTGTTTGTTTTTGTGTACAAAATGTCCAAATGTTTAGCCAACCCTAATCATGCAATTTGCGTGGCTGGTACACCACTCGATTTGTGGCCCTGACCCTCAGCGGTTAAACTATTTGTAATATCTCGGTGATCAAGATGGTACTTGACAATTTACCGTCTGCTGAAAAAACAAACTACAGTCTGGAAGCCATGTGATCCTATATCCCTGGAATCTGGAAGAGAGGGAGTTTTACTATATATATTTGATTTTGATTAGTTATTTTGTCTTTTTACTGTGTTCATATAAGTTTTGGTTTGTTTATTTTGCAAGTTTTACATTATAAAGACAGTAGAATTATTATGTTCCCTCCACCAACCGACTTGACTCCTAAACTCAATTAATTAAATCAACAAATACATGTGGCAGTCCAGGGATTCCAACCTAGGATGCTCACACCGGAATTCAGTGCATTTATCCATTGCGCTACGAAGAACAAAGATAAGAACAAAATTAATGAGTTTATTTGCATTACAGAACTCGCTGGGGATATTACAACAGAGACGACAAGTGCGAGCGAGAGAAGCGGACGAACGGGAAGCCCTAATGGCCCGCACCTTCACCACCAACGACAACCAGGACACAGCCATCTTCCTCGACCATGAACTTCAGCACCATAACAAACTTGGGGTCAGTGTTTTATTGATTTTTTTAGTAGTATTTGATGTTGTTATCGTTCCCTAGGCTGCCTGGCCGAACATCCCCGTTAGTATTTGTGATTTCATAATGTAAAACTTGCAAAATAAACAACCCTAAACTTATACGAACACAGTAGAAAGACAAAACAACTAATCAAAATCGCTATGTGGCAACTTTATTACGGTCGGCTCAAGGTATTCTCTTATTCCACATCGTTGATAAACCACTCGTCTATAATTTTATCTGGTTAGTTGTACAGTGGCGCTAATAAGTCATGTCTTGTCTCACCTGTCATTAGGTTTGGCTCTCTGTGTGCTGTATTAATGTCTGTCAGATGTTGAATAGGGTGGGTAAGTGTAGGAACATGGTTGTATATCTCACTCGAAAAGAAAACAATCATGTGTAAATATTGCTGATACCAATTATTGATTAAGCTCCTTTCAGTAATCTGATCCAATCCTTCGGGCCAGACCTATGAGAGTTCTGTATGGAGCTCAGTGGTCTGGTTAATCTGCTCTACATAACTAACTAAGTAACCAATTATTGATCAAAACCTAATTGGTGCCGAGACATGACTTATTAGCGCGATTGTACTTGGTAACTTTGAGTTGATTGGCTGATGTTACTGTATCCGAGTAACAGCTTTCAGTTGCTAAACAACAGCTCGATGGCGTTCTCTATCGTTCAAAGGGACCAAGTGCAATCTCACCAGGCTAATAAAAATTGACTACACAGTAGAACCCCACATTTGGTGAATTCCAAGATGCCAATTTCAGTACAGTAATGGCGATTGTCTGGAATGTTCACCTATTCCCAATAATAACAATTAGAGAAACAATATTGGTGATTTTTTCAGTAATTTTCATAACACAACTCATCTTTGGCATCATGTGATGCCATGAAATTCATGAAATTGTGATTCTGATGGCTCCATCTCTTTTGATCCATTATCGAAGGCCAATATTCTATCTAATATTTGTATTAATAAGCAGAGTAATCAGGAATTGTCTTTGCCATTGGCGTGTTTCCCTAGACCCAACCTCAATTCAATGGCATTCAAATCAGCTGAACTGAAAAGGTACTTGCTGGATCTTGATACCTATGGTGGCACAGACCCGGATGGGTTTTTCCCTCTCTTTTTTAAAAAGGTTGCATTGGTCTTGGCACCTAAATTGGCTGTGGTGTTTAGGTTGCTTTTGAAATCAGGTAGTTTTCCTCTTTGCTGGCGTAAGGCTATTATCACTCCTATTCCAAAGGGAAATACTGCCTCATCATCTCCTAATGACTATCGCCCTATCTCCATTACACCTATCCTATCCAAGCTCTATGAGAGGCTTTTGTCCAGACGCCTTTCCTCTTATTGTAATGGTCATAATTTGATACCAAACTCACAGTTTGGTTTTCGTAAGAGACTGGGTACGTGTGATGCACTTCTGACATTCACCCATGACTTGCAATCTTCATTGGACCAGGGACATGAGTCTCGTGTCGTGGCTATTGACTTTAGTTCTGCTTTTGATTTAGTCAACCATAAAGCACTTCTGTTTAAGTTACAGCTCATTGGTATTGGTGGCAATTTTTTAAGGATCTTTGAAGATTTTTTGACGAAAAGATCTCAGTCTGTGGTCATTGATGGGTGTCATTCCCCTTCTGTTACTGTTGTTTCTGGTGGAGTTACTCTTGATCCCAAACTTACTTTTGAAAAGCATATTCGTTCTTTCTCCTCTTCCATTTCCCAAAATATTGGTCTGCTTCGCAAGGTTTATAAAACATTGGTCTGCTTCGCAAGGTTTATAAAACATTAGTCTGCTTCGCAAGGTTTATAAAACATTGGTCTGCTTCGCAAGGTTTATAAAACATTGGTCTGCTTCGCAAGGTTTATAAAACATTTGCTTGTGACGTCACAGTTATCAAGTCTTTTTATGCTTTTATTTTGCCACATTTCGAATACTGCTCACCTGTCTGGTTGTCAGCAGCTGACTGCCATCTCAAGTTGCTTGACAAGTCGCTAAATTCCATCAGTTTTATTCTACCTCATTTGTCTCTTGATCTGTGTCATCAACGTAAAGTTGGTGCCCTTAGTCTTTTATTTAAAGTTTTTAACAACCCTCAGCATCCCTTACATGGGGTTCTGCCTGGGCCCTATGTCCGGGCTCGTGCAACTTCACCTCATGAAGATTCTGGAAGGATTAATAAGGGACAAATGGGTGAACTACCTGGAATCCAAAAGATTAATTACTGACCGACAATTTGGATTCAGAGGAGGCAGATCATGTGTAAGCAACTTGTTGAGTTTTTACTCTAGAGTAATAGACACAGTGGACAAGAGGGAAGGATGGGTAGACTGTGCCTACCTAGACTTTAAAAAGGCATTTGACAAAGTTCCACACAAGAGATTGCTGTGGAAATTAAAACATGAGGGAAAAGTAGGAGACAAACTGCTGAAATGGATGGAGAGCTACCTTAGCGGAAGACAGATGAGAACAACAGTAAGGGGGAAATCGTCAAACTGGACTCAAATTACGAGTGGGGTACCACAAGGATCTGTCCTAGCCCCAATCATGTTTCTAATATTTGTAAATGACTTACCTGAGGGACTAACAAGCTACATGAGCATGTTTGCGGACGATGCTAAGCTGCTTAACCCTCCAGCCCCGGCTATGTATTATATATATATTCCTCGAAACCCGGGTGTTTTGGCCGAAAAACGTCTAGGCTAGGCTACCGTATATTCGTTAATCAGACTGCTTCCCGCATTCCCGCGCATCCCCAAGCGTAGCTGTGTTATTTACCTGTAGAATGGCATTAAGTAGAGCTCTCTAAGTCAACTGGTTGAGCTGTGATGATGATTTCATTGGAGATAACTTTATGGCCAAAACAGCCACTTTACACCACTTTTCGATACTTAACAACAACATACAGGCACACACGAACAAGCGACGCTCTCCTTATTGTGGCCGGAGATGCGGGGCGACGGTCCAGCCGGCTGTTGTTTACATGCGTCGGACCGACGCCTCGCACACGAAGCTCACAGGCTTTCAACCACTGGGCGTTCAAGAGACCATCCGGGTACCTGTTATATGCTTTTTTATGGGCGTTCAAGAGCCCTTCCGTGGTGAGAGGGTTAAAACGATCAGAACCCAGGAGGATTGCCTTGAGCTCCAAGCAGATTTGCAAAAGATCCATGAATGGAGCATCAAATGGAATATGGAGTTCAATGCAGGGAAATGTAAGACTCTAGAAATGGGTAAAAGCAAGTACAGACCTAGAAAAGATTATAAACTAGGAAACGAAGTGATTCCCAAAGCAGAAAAAGAAAAAGACTTGGGGATAGAATTTAAGGATAACATGTCTCCAGAAAGCCACGTAAATAAGATAGTGAGAGAATCACTAGCACTATTGGCAAATATCAGGATGTCTTTCAATTATCTTAATGAAAACACCATGAAACAAATAATAACGGCAATAATAAGACCCAGGATGGAATATTCATCTGTAGTGTGGTCCCCTCACATGAAGAAACATATCCACAAAATTGAGAGGGTACAGAAAGCAGCTACGAGGATGATCCCAGGTTTGGAAAATTTGGAGTACCAAGAGAGGCTCGAGAGATTGAATCTACCTACACTGGAACAGAGAAGGAAACGAGGACAGCAAATTCAGATATACAAATGTGTTAGAGGTATTGACAAAATCGACCAAGAAAACTTCATAGAGAGGGATGGAGGTGAGAGAACAAGAGGTCACAGCTACAAACTAAAAGTGCCTAATAGTAAATCTGATCTGAAAAGTAAAAGATTTCCTACCAACTCGATTAGTGGGTGGAACAAATTGCCAGCCGAAGTAGTGTCTGCACCATCAGTGCATAGTTTCAAAGCACGGTATGACAAACATATCTTAGGAGGCGGGAATTAACGAGCATGCTCACTCCCGCAAATACAACTAGTGTAAGTGTAAGTGTAAGTACAAGCAATCTTAATGATCTTGTCATGAGCCGTGTTAATTTTTCTACTACACAGTTTTCACGGTGTTTTGTGCCGGCCATGGTTGACTTGTGGAATAAGTTGCCAAATGAGCTAGTCAATTCAGCTAATATCTCCATTTTTAAGTCTAGAGTTAATGCTTTTTTGTAGCATTAATTATAATTTTGTGATTGTGTTCTTTTATTTAATAATTTTCATTTTAGTAAGCGTTGTTTCCACACAGCGATTTTGATAATTTAATTTGACTTTATATTGTCCTTGTCCCAATTTTGGTTTGTTTAGTTTGCAAGTTTTACATTTTAATTTTAATTTTAAACTTATTTTATTCTATTTGATTGTATTATATTTATGCTTGATATCCTCCACTGCATAATATGTTATCTGTGTTTAATATGTGTATATGTACAGTACAGTACAGTACAGTATACAGTATATGTTTTTATTTTTTCCTAAGTTGCCGTAGTCTCTCTCCAGTGCCTCCGGGTGTTTTGTGTGGATTGATCTTGATGGTGTTTCTGCACCCTGGTTGGAGACTTCGGCATTTCATATAATAATAATAATAATAATAATCATATCAGGGTTCTTTTGCACTGATATCGAAGACTAGGCTGAAGGTAAATTACCTTAGGTGGATGAGTTCTGATAAAACTAATATAACAACTAAACACTAAATGTTGAATAGTATTGCTTGATACAGCTCTAATGTACATTTAGTGTGATACTTGCCCTGCGGCTAGCTCAGTAGTACCGTTCCTTCCTGCTACCCAGCAGACCCGTTAATGTTTTTCAATGATTTTATAATGTAAAACTTGCAAAATAAACAAACCAAAACTGGGATGATACAAGATAAATGCAAAAGAACTAATCAAAATCGCTATGTGGAAATATCGCCGGCGGTTACACTCTATATTGAGGAATTAGATGGGTAATAGTCTCTGGTGGTCTATGATACATAAAATAACGCCGGCGGTTATACTCTATATTGAGGAATTAGATGGGTAATAGTCTCTGGTGGTCTATGATACATAAAATAATTTTAAAGACCGATTTGTCCACAGAGAGAGTGGTTGGAGTCTTACATCCTAAATGGCAGAATTCCAGGTGGTCCTGTTCTGGGCTGCCACTAGTGTCAGGTTCCTTATGTATAGATTGGACCGAACTACTGTACTGTACTGTACCCCTACGCGTAGCTTCCCCCCACGTTCATAGTTCGGCCGTCCAGCTGGCTCAGTTGATGGCGTCTCTACTTGCCATCTTAGCAGTCTCGCATTTAATCCCCACTCAGGTTGAAAAGTGTTTTTGGAATATAGCCGGCGGTTACCGTCTCCCCCTGAGCAAGGAAGATGGTTAATAGTCTCTGGTTGATTAAAGAAGGTCAAGCGCTTGTGAATCCTCGAAGGAGGATATTTTTCTATGTCTCAACCTCGGGACTGTAGGCTATTCAGTGGCCTGTAACTCATATGAGCCCCGAGATTAATGATTGAAGCTTCGAAATGCTGGGTGCTTCATGTGTCACACTAGATGAGATGGTGACAGTGGAGCTTCAAGGTGTTGGTTGCTTCGTTTCTGCCACACTAGATTACGGCACCTTATTTATACACGTCACTTGATTGGAGGGAGCAGCTATATGGTTCACAGCATCTTCAAATATGGTCTGGCATCTTCTATGTTATGAATTGGTGATGATATTGGGGGTATTTTCTTGATGTGTCGGTGTAGCCAGGATACTTGTAGACCAGCATGGCCCCCCTGTTACTACTCTCCTTGGCGCGGTTGGGGGGCTTCTGGGCCGGCGACTGGGGCTTGCTGGGGGACGGTTGTGGTAATTTCCCTTCCTCTCTCCCCTCGAGCTTTCGTCGTCAGCTTGACTAATTTTGAGCCGTTTTTCCATTTCTCTTTCTATGTTTTTCCCCTTCTATTCTTATTCTGTCCCATTCGGTTGTCCTCGGGCAGCCTATATCTCATGTCTCCCTGGCCTGGCTACGTAGAAGACTCCCGACCTGATTTGTCTCTTCGGTTACTGATGTAGCCGACCTGACTTTGATTCCATTCGGTAATGCATTTTTGGCATCTCGCTGTGATTTTTTTATACCTTAGTCCTGATATTTCATTCT
The DNA here is from genome assembly GCA_032716605.1 of Paralithodes platypus. Classification (NCBI taxonomy): domain Eukaryota; kingdom Metazoa; phylum Arthropoda; class Malacostraca; order Decapoda; family Lithodidae; genus Paralithodes; species Paralithodes platypus. The sequence goes on from CM064559.1 coordinate 3,633,078, forward strand.
TCGCCCTTGATCACTTCTTGGTTGGTGTTGCGATGTAGCAGTTCTTGCCTCATCCTTCGGCCCTGCCCTATACGAGCTCTGATGTGGAGCTCGTGTTGGCCGGCTGAACTGGTGAAATGGCGAGAAATGTCTGCGTGTCTTCACCTTCCTCGATTTGTTCCCCTACTGCCCTTCCCGATCTATCTTGACTCGTTAAGTTATATATCTTGATCGAATCCTTCGGGCCAGCCCTATGAGAGTTCTTTTATGGAGCTCAGTGGTCTGGTTAAACTAATATTTAAAAAAATAAAAATCGGGAATTTGGTGAGACCTTTTCTATTGCATTAGACGTATCGAAAGCCTTGGATAAAGTCAGGTACAAATCTCTAATTTTTAAAGCACACCATTCAACTAGTTTTCCAGAACAACCCACCATGCTATTACTGTACAGTACTGTGCTCCAAAGCTCACATGATGTGGCCATAGCACGCCTATCTACAGTATTTCCGATTGGGGCAGAGAAAATCTTGTTACTTGCAATGCTTCCAAAATCCAATTTCTCCATTTACCTACCTGTCACAATCTTCCACAGGGCTATCCCTTATACTTCAGCAATACACATATCAACCCTTCATCTTCTTTCCATATTCTTAAAGTTTCTTTTCATCTGAACTTTCTTGGAAAGATCATATTATCACTCTTGCTAAAACAGCTTCCCAGCAGTTAGGTGTGCTGAACCGACTCTATGAGTTCTTCACCCCTGCACAGCTTGTGCTCTGTACAGTGGCACAGTGTGCCCCCTGTATTGACTATTGTTTGCATGCGTAGGGAGATTGCACTGATACTGTACTGCACTTCTCGAAAAGGTAGGGTCAAAAGCATTTCTTCTCTTCAACTCGCCTACTCTTACTGATTCCCTACAATCTCTCTGTACACACTGCAGTGTGTAGAGAGAGATTGTAGGGAATCAGTAAGAGTAGGCGAGTTGAAGAGAAGAAATGCTTTTGACCCTACCTTTTCGAGAAGTGCAGTACAGTATCAGTGCAATCTCCCTACGCATGCAAACAATAGTCGATACAGGGGCCCACTGTACACACTGTGCCCACTGTACACACTGCAATGTGGGCGGGTGCCCAACCCCGAATGGGGTTGAAATAGGGGAGCTATCCCCCCACCAAAGGCGGCTTTCTAGGGCCTTTCCTAGCTGATGCTGAGAGGATTGGATTCTAGTCATGTGGTGATGGGCTGGTCTATCAGAGTGAGAACTGAGCGATCTCTGCCATACCCATAGCTTACTCTGACTGTTCCTTTTACTTATATATTTTCTAGATCTCAAGTGACGGCGTCTCTTCCGTGGATTGACCTCCCAATCTACCAAGATTGGAAGCCAAAGCGTCACACTTTTCCTTTGCCCCTCAACTTTCTCTTCATAATTGCTGAGGGGCACAGGCCCCTGGGTGGGGCTTTGGTTTCCCGGGCGTTTCCGCACCCTCCTCAGCTCCCCGCCATGGAGTGGCTTCGGTCACCCAGGCTTTATTGTGGTCGGCAGGGAGGGTTCTGTGGGGGCGCTCGGTTATGGCCTTGTGGCTGTTCGGCCAGGCAGCCTGGGGAACAGCAACAACAACAACAACAACAACAACACAAACACACTGCAATGTTGCATCTCTCTCACTTTTCTATCTCTGTTACAATACTCAATGTTGTTCAGTGCTTTCTCAGTATATACCTCCTCCCTTATGGATGTCGGGGGTACCCGCCTTCCAACACATTCCCACCCCTATTCTGTCCAACTCTAACCCAAGAGTGAACCAATTTTCCCAGTCTTTCTTCTACTCAACCAGTAAGCTCTGGAACTCTCTCCCTCAGCCTGTCTTTCCCTCATCCTATGACTTGAACTGCTTCAAGCTCTGTGTGTCCAGACAGTTTGACTCGTAACTTACCTTGAGTTTGTATCTCTATCACTATTTCAACTTTAGAGAGGACACTTGTTGCAGGCTGCTTTGCTTTTTGTCTCCTTCATTACATATAGGAAAACAAAATACAGTCAAGAAAACACTATAATGATTAATGTTGGCCAGCCCTATGAGAGTCTCTTGTTATGACTCAGTGGTCTGGTTAAGGGGAGGTTTTTAGTTTGTTCCTTATACTTCCATCAAGCTTAAAATTACGCCCCCTAGACCCCCTTTCAAGATAAATGTGTACATTTTTCGGTAGAAAAATGTGCCGGCCGAAGGCCGATTCCTCTTAAATTACAGGCTCGCTATCGCTCGCCAGGAAAAAAATCGACACCTAAATGGCACGAAAGGTCTTAAAATTGACAGAAATGGGGCGAAAGTTCTTAAAATAATCCAACTAATGGGGCGAACGTCTCAAAATTTCAAAAGCAATAGGGCTAAACATGAGGGAGTAAGTGGTCCAGAAAAAAGTCTTTCAAGTGGAAATCTCCCCTTAAAATTAAACTAATGTAAAAAAAAAAAAATAAAAAAAAAAAATAAAAAAAAAAATAATAATAATAATAATAATAATAATAATAATAATAATAATAATAATGTTGGTAATGGTGTTGATACAGGACGTGAATCGCAACGTTGACGAGATACTTAACGCCGGCGGGAGCATCCTCGACGGACTACGAGACCAAGGCTCCACACTGAAGGGTGCCCACAAGAGAGTCCTGGACCTGGCCAACACACTAGGCCTCTCCAACACAGTCATGCGCATCATCGAGAGACGCTCCACCCAGGACAAGTACATCCTCGTGGCGGGTATGCTCGTTGTCCTAATATTCCTATACTTCGCCCTCAAGTATTTGTGAACACACTAGGCCTCTCCAACACATCCAAAGCGTCACATTTTTCCTTTGCCCCTCAACTTTCTCTTCATAATTGCTGAGGGGCACAGGGCCCTGGGTGGGGCTTTGGTTTCCCGGGTGTTTCTGCACCCTCCTTAGCTCCCCGCCATGGAGTGGCTTCGGTCACCCAGGCTTTATTGTGGTAGCAGGGAAGGGATCTGTGGGGGCGCTCGGTTATGGCCTTGGCCCTGCTCGGGGCCTTGGGAACAGCAACAACAACACATCATCGACAGACGCTCCACCCAGGACAAGTACATCCTCATGGTGGGTATCCTTACCTTTTGGTACCTTTTGATGTGTTCGCCACTCTTCTAGCAGCACCAAGGAGCGCGACGCCCCTCGGTATGGGTGGTGATTCCTCGTTACGGGTGCTCGTTGACCTGATATTCCTATACTTCGCCCTCATGTATTTGTGGAGACTTGATTGCTCATTATCCTAATAACTGTCCTTTAAAGGGAGGTCTCCACTTGAGGATTTTTTTCTTGACCCCTTTCTCCCTCATGTTTAGCCCCATTGCTTTTGATATTCTAAAACGTTTTGCCCCATTAGTTTAGCGATTTTAAGAACTATCACCCCATTTATGTCGCTTTTAAGACCTTTCGTGCCATTTAGGTGTCGAGTTTATCCTGGCGAGCGATAGCGAGCCAGGATAAAATCGACACCTACATGGCACGAAAGGTCTTAAAATTGACAGAAATGGGGCAAAATGTCTTAAAATGTCAAAACTACTAGGGCGAACGTTTTAAAATCTCAAAAGCATGAGGGACAAAGGGGTCCAGAAAAAAATCCCTCAAGTGGAAATCTCCCCTTAAGCCGGGACTATTTGGTTCGAGACGGAAATTAATAGATGGATTAAAAGAACATTTACGTGGAATTGCATTGTTTTGTTTTTTCCAATGGCATAATAAATACTATGAAGCATAATTTGATCAGTGGATAATTTGTAATAGTTACCCAAAATATGGTCGCTGTTCTATAGTCAATTCGCTGTAAGTAGGCGAAAAATCATGACCTCTAACCTCTGTAACTCAAAAATCATGACCTCTAACCTCTGTAACTCAAAAATCATGACCTCTAACCTCTGTAACTCAAAAATCATGACCTCTAACCTCTGTAACTCAAAAACGACTAGAGTAATCGAGCTAATATTTCTACCATTTGGGAAGAGTCAGTCAGTGAATAGATGTGGAAATTTACAGCCAATTTGCTCTAGCCCTTTGTGAGTTACAGAGGATAGAGGTCATGATTTCTCGCCTACTTACAGCGAATAGACTAGTGGCTTGGTTTTAACCCTTTCACGCATTTATGACGCAGAGGTTGCCAGATTAGCAATAAGAAATAGAGTTCTCTCACTCTTATAATTACCTCTCCAAAATTAGTGTTCTGCCCACAGCTAACTCAAAGACAACTGCAGAGGTTGAAGTAACTAAACTAAAGGTTTCTAAATACCCCTGATGGTAACAAAGGCTTTAAAGTATCCCCAATAGGCTCAACACAGCTAACTCAAAGACAACTGCAGAGGTTGAAGTAACTAAACTAAAGGTTTCTAAATACCCCTGATGGTAACAAAGGCTTTAAAGTATCCCCAATAGGCTCAACACAGCTAACTCAAAGACAACTGCAGAGGTTGAAGTAACTAAACTAAAGGTTTCTAAATACCCCTGATGGTAACAAAGGCTTTAAAGTATCCCCAATAGGCTCAACACAGCTAACTCAAAGACAACTGCAGAGGTTGAAGTAACTAAACTAAAGGTTTCTAAATACCCCTGATGGTAACAAAGGCTTTAAAGTATCCCCAATAGGCTCAACACAGCTAACTCAAAGACAACTGCAGAGGTTGAAGTAACTAAACTAAAGGTTTCTAAATACCCCTGATGGTAACAAAGGCTTTAAAGTATCCCCAATAGGCTCAACACAGCTAACTCAAAGACAACTGCAGAGGTTGAAGTAACTAAACTAAAGGTTTCTAAATACCCCTGATGGTAACAAAGGCTTTAAAGTATCCCCAATTGGCTCAAAATTGTGTCATGTGTCGGAGAGGGTTAATATTACTGACGGCCACAATACAATTAAAAATATCACTAAAACTGAAAAGTTTATTATTATTCTTGGTGCTGATAAAGTCCAGATGATAATTATGTACCAATGAAGATCCACAGTACTGTATTAAGGCGGGTGACCTGTTTTGGTTCTGTTCCTTTCTATCTTTCTCTGGCTTGTATCCATTTGGCCCCATTCAGCCTACTGTTTTAAGATGTTTATCCCCATCCAGGTGTAATTTTTTTACTGGTGAGCGGTAGCGAGCCAGCATATTTTTTATTTTTGTTTGACAGCAGGCTAAATTTGTAAATTTTTCGATAGAAAAATTTCTCCGGCGAAGCCGGATTTCTTCATATAATGCTGGCTCACTATCGCTCGCCAGGAAGAAATCGACACCTAGATGGGGATAAACGTCTTAAAATAGTTGGTTGAATGGGGCCGAATGGATACAAGCCAGAGAAAGAGAGAAAAGGACAGAAATAACAAAAAGCAGGTCACCCCCTCTAAGTAGTGGTAGCTACAGTTGTAGTCAGGAGTTGTGGTACACTCTGTCAAACAAGTCAGACACAGATACATTATACAGTACTGTATTTTGTACTTGTGTTGTTGTTGTTCCCTAAGCTGCCTGGCTGAACAGCCCCGAATCCCTAAGGAAGGCCATGGCCACGGTCGGGCTTTCCCACAGAGCTCTCAAGGAGTGTAGATTGTGTTATTGGCGTATGTGATTGTGTGAAATGCAGTTTTCTATGATGTGTTTTATGGTATGGGGTGCTGTGTTACAACCTGGGCAGGTGTCGACGACGGAGTCATCCAGTCTCTTCTGATAGCTCAGAAGAGACTGGATGGTGCCCACATGTCAGCCTGGCCAGGTGGACTCTGCCTTGTGTAATGAAAGGCTGTGTGGAATATCGTATGTTGCGGTGATAATCGTGTTTAAGAGGATGCTATATTTTTGTATAGTTTTGTTTTCGTCATTAGTTAAAAGGTTTAACTGTGTTAATTTCTTGTTTGTAGGTAACCCTTATTATATACAGTAGGGTCCCGCATAAAACGAGTCTCGATTAAAACGACCGACCTAAAATATTAATATTTAATTTTCGATCAGAACGAATGTGATCACATAAAACGAGTCCGCCGCCAAAGTGGGGCAAATCCGAGGAGTTTTCATATAGAGCGCCGAAATATCGTACAAAACGTACGAAATATCGTACGCTTTCATATAAAACGCCGAAATATCGTACGCTCCTGACGGAAATTTACGCTTCAGTGAACATTGACGATATTGGGCCACCAAAATGCTGTGTTCACACAAAACGAAATCGCATAAAACGCCCTCGTTTATCGACCATAAACTCGTTTTATGTGAGACCCTACTGTATATGTATATATATATATATATATATATATATATATATATATATATATATATATATATATATATATATATATATATATGCTGTACTGTATTTGTTGTTTATTTTTACATAGGTGATTGTAAAGTTGATTAGCTCATATGTTAATGTACAGTACGTGAAATGATAAACAAGATATGGAGTACACACATTTTCCAGTGGTGTCTGGCAACTGTGTGCATATGTTAACCCTCTGGTGCGAGGTGGATCTTTTGGACCCTCCCGGTTTCATTCCATTAGTTTGGTGATTTTAGGATGTTTCACCTCATCTATCTATCTATCTATTGCCTGACGCCGTGATCCCCGAAGGGGTGGCCACGAACGAACCGCCCCCATGCACCTCTGTCCCCAGTCAGTCGACGCCCCTCCCCCCAACCAGCACCACCTTCGTTCATGTACTTCCTCACTCCATCCTTCCACCTCATATTCGGTCTACCTCTCCCCCTCTGTCCCTCCACCTCGCTCTCATACACCCTCTTAGTCATTCTCTCGCTTTCCATACGTTCCATATGGCCGAACCATCTCAAGTTGTTCCTTTTCACACTTTCCAGCACATCTACCTCCACACCACACCTCCTTCTTACTTCCTCATTAGTCTGTCTATCCCTCCATGTAACTCCGCACGCACTCCTTAAGTAATTCATTTCCACTGCTCTCACTCTTGGTCTGAGTCTCTCAACCAACGTCCATGCTTCGCTTCCGTAAGTCAGTGTCGGGATTACCACACTGTCATGCAAGGACTTCTTCACTTCCATACTGACCACCCTATTTCTTGTTACTGCTTTTAGCGTTCCTACAACCCTCTTCCCCTGTTGTACCCTCTCCCGCACCTCTTCATCCATAGTCCCATCTTTACTCAACACACTGCCCAGATACTTAAAAGAGTTGACGATCTCCATAGCCTTACCGTTCAGCTTCACCTCACACTCTGTGACTTCACCCCTTTCGAAGACCATAACCTTGCTCTTCCCCGTATTTACCTTCAAATTCCGTTTTTCGCACACTGTTCCAAACTCATTTACCAGACCCTGCAACTCCCATTCATTATCACTCATCAGAACTGTATCATCCGCAAACAGCAGTATAGGTAGCTTCCACTCAATTCCCTCCCTTTTCAGCGATACACCAACATCCACTGCTCTTGATAGTATTTCTTTCATAACTCCATCCATATATACAGTAAACAACCACGGGGACATCACACACCCCTGTTTCAAACCAACATTCAGGTCAAAGAACTCGCTCTGCTCACTCTCCACACGTACTGCCGCCTTTGCACTCTCATACATGCTCTTCACTGCTTTCAGCAACTTGCCCTCTACTCCGTATATTCTAAGTACTTTCCACAAACCTTCTCTATCCACTCTGTCATAGGCCTTCTCCAAGTCCATAAAGGCAACATACACCTTTTGTTTCTTCTCCAGATACTTCTCCACAACACAATTCAGGGTAAAAATCTGATCTACACATCCTCTTCCCTTCCTAAAACCTCCCTGCTCGTCGCCTATCCATTTCTCCGTTCTCACTCTCACTCTCTCAATCACTACCCTACTGTATACCTTCCCTACTACGCTTAGAAGACATATTCCTCGGTGGTTACCACACACTCCTCTTTCCCCTTTGCCCTTATATAGGGGGACTATTATGCCAGTCTTCCAGTCATCGGGTGCACTCCCCTTCTCCCATGCTAGTTTGCACATTTTCCATACCCATTCTATCACTATCTCACCACCATACCTCAACATTTCCCCACACACTCCATCTGTTCCTGGTGCTTTCCCCAACTTCACTCTTTTCATGGCTTCCCACACTTCTGACCTCCTGATCCCCACCTCCTCCTCCACTACTTCTCTTCTTCTCCCTCCCATACCATATCCAGCTATGTTTGCTGGCTCTTCATTCCTTTCATTTAGCAACTCACTGAAGTACTCCCTCCATCTTTCGACTCTCTCTTGCTTCGCGGCTAGCATTCTCCCATTCTTATCTTTCACACCCTTACTGTTTCCCTTGCTACCTTCCCTAACTTTCTTGACTTCTTTCCAGAACAGTTTCTTACTCTCCCTCCATTTTACACTCAGATTCCTTCCAAATTCCTCATCTACTCTTCTCTTACTTTCCTTCACTACTCTCTTCACCACCCTCTTACTCTCCACGTACCTCGCTCGTTTCTGTCTCTCGGAATCTTCATTCCCTCTGCTACCCAACCACTCTCTATATGCTTTCTTCTTTTCTTCCACAGCTATTCGTACCTCTTCTGTCCACCATGCTGTACCTTTCACTCCCCTCCCTCTTCTCCTCACTCCACACACCTCCTCACATGCTGCACAGATTTCATCCTTAAACACCTTGCTCATCTCCTCCACTTCCTCCATAACTTCCAGGTCGAACCCACCTAGTCGTCTTTCCACTGCTCTCCTGTACTCCTCCCTGATTTCCTCCTCCTGCAACCTCTCCACCCTCCTCACCATTCCACCCTCCTCTCGCCTCCCTCCCGCTCTCCTCACCCTCGCTACTCTCACCCTCACCTCATAAGCTTGGCAATTGAAAGCTACTTCAACCCATGCAGATGTCAATTTCCCCGCAGGGAAAGACTTTAACCCATAACTGTCGGGGCGCAACATAAGTCGAGTATAATAAATCTGGACTATCTGGCGGCGCTCGACATAGGTCGTGTGGCAATTTCAGCACGTAATGTTGCTGAGAGAGAGAGAGACAAGTGGTGGCAGGAGAGTAGCGAGCGTATGACTGCTCCAGACCACCGCGGCGAACCTACTGACACGAATCCCACCTCTTCCCTCCCTCTCTCACTCGCTATATACGGAATTGTATGGGGAAAGTGCCGAATTACATGCTTTTTGCACTCGCGTTGCACGGTTGTTGCAAGAAAACTAGCCATCATAAAAGGATCGTTATGGTGTCATTGGAAAGCTCTGTTTATGCCCTTTCAGGGATAGATACTTGTTTTACGCTCTGGGTCTTATTTAGGCATGAAAATGATCACGTAAACAGCCCTATTTTGGGTAAAAACACCCCGCTGGGCGGTACATATAAATAAACCGCCTAGGCCGCTCGTAAGGTGTTAAAACCTCCCGATAACAACACCTTGCCGCCTTAATTTACCCTAAATATAGTAATTAACACCTCTTGGTAACTACACGGCTGGGGCTGCTCGTTTATGGCCTTGGCCTTGCTCAGGACCTTGGGGCTGTTCGGCCAGACAGCTTGGGGAACAGCAACAACAACAACACGGCATCTCTTAAGCCGGTATCACACGAGATCTTTTATAGTCAACATTCCATGATCAAAATTTTTCTGGCAACATTTCTGGATTATTTTGCACTGGTATCGGAAACTAGACTGGTGATAGATGAATTTAGGTGACCGAAATATTGTAAATGTTGACCTCATAAGCTGCCAGACCAGTGTTGAGGATAAATGTTGAGGGAAAAAGCGCCCGGGTGATACCGGCTTTATCGACAGGTCCCTCTCAATAATGATCTTGTCAATTAAGGTGACACTGGGGGGTGTACTTTTAGTTTCCTCGCTAGACCTTCATCAAGCTTAAACAAAAACACTTCCTAGACCCCTTCAAGATAAATTTATACATTTTTTGATAGAAAAAGCCTATTTCTCTTGAAATTACAGGATCGCTATCGCTCGCCAGGAAAAAGTCGACACCTAAATGGCACGAAAGGTCTTGATATTAATGTAGAAATGGGACGAAAGGTTTTAAATTTGACAAACTAATGGGTCGAACCTCTTAAAATCTGAACATTAATGGGGCTAAATATGAGGAAGAAGGGGGACCAGAAATACTACCCCCATCTCCCCTTAATTAACGAAAATACAGTAATTATGCTGGATAAACTCTAAACTGTATAACTGTATAACGAAAATACAGTATTATACTGAGAAAAAATAAATAAATTGTGTTGTCATCTTTGCTACCAGATGCCTAGAAGTACTGTACCTACATACATACATATATACATACATACATCGATACATACATACTGTACATACATACATACCGGTACATACATACATACATACTGTACATACATACATACATACCGGTATATACATACATACATACATACATACATACATACAAGTTTAAAGACCATTTTGTTCACAGAGAATGTGGTTACAGTCTCATGTCCTAAATGGCAGCTTTCCAGGCAGCCCTGTCAAGGGCTGCCTCTGTTGTCAAGTTCTTTATTTTGAGATCGGATTCCACGTCATTCTAGGTCTACCTCTACGCGCAGCTCCCCCCACGTTCACAGTCCGGCATTTTCTCACCAGTTCTGATCATCCATTCTCTCCACATGTCCAAACCAACCAAGTCAGCTCGTGCGCATCACTTCACTGACACTCCTAATGCCCCGACGCCTTCTCAATTCCTCGCTCAATACCCCGCACATTCAAAGTCTATGATTCTTGTCAAAGGTCCTCTAGCTCCACTACATATCTTGTGTACCCAGTCACTACAGACGCAACATTGAATTGAGTTACTTGCCACCCCCTTCCCACATACTGCGCATGGATAGTCGCCGCTTCTTTCCATAGTTCCACGCCCTACTCCACTAATCATGACCTTTGTTTTATCTATGTTAACTCTTAGACCCTTATTTGCCAAACTCACCAATCAATTTACAAATAAACCTAACTAATGAAATCAATCAATGAAAGTAATGAATACATGTGGTACTCCAAGGACTCGAACCTAGGATACTCACACCAAAATTCCGCACACTAAGCATTAGTCAGGGGAGTTGTGGCAGAGTGGTCTTGCCACTCGACTGGTAATCCGGTGGACCTGGGTTCGAATCCCAATGTGTCAATGGGAAGATATTGTTGGGATGGAATTTGTGCTGTACCTAGTTTCAGTGCATTACCACAGCACACCGAAATGCCCCCCCAAAAATATCCTCATTGTTCCCTGATTAAATAGCACTGTATGAATATTCCCATATTCAAAATATGCTACAGGGGGGCAATGCCTAGTAAGTTAATTGCTCAATAGGTGGCGTTCTGAGATGGTCCGAGCCTGGGGGATGAGACTAAAGCGCAGAGGCGAAGCGGCTTCAGAGATGGAGTTGCTTCGAGCCGTGAATGGGTGCTTCGCATGTCTCACTCCCTAGACTGGAACAAGACCTCACGGGCCTCACTGTGTTCAGCGGTAGAGTGTGCAGGCTCTCGGCCTATGCCCGAGTAGTTGGAATATAGAAAAAAAAAAAAAAAAAAAAAAAGAGGCTATCAAGACAGTTAACCCTCTCACGTTCTTGACGCAATTTTGAGCCTATTGGGGATACTTTAAGGGCAGCGTCCTGTAAAATTCTAATAAATAGAAATTACTGAGTGATTTCTTTTAAATTTTTACCTGTTATATGTGTTTATACTGTGACCTTTGTGTGCAAATTTCAAGCGATTTGGACGAAAAATATGTATACAACAAAATAAGAAACGACGCATGAGATTTTTTTTTTTTTGTAACTTCGACCAAACCGTGTGTCCGATTGTTTTTTTTTTTTTTTTTTTATTTAGAGCTCATTACATGCCTAACCATATCTAGTGATTACTTTTTTTTATTTATGCCATATTTTTCTTGAAGTTAATTTTTATTTTTTTCCCAAAGTCTAGAAAGTAAACATTTATTGTGAGAAAGTATGAGACTTTTAACAAATTATAATCGTATTGTTTTTTGCTCCATTCTTTCCTCTTTCTAATGAGACTAAAACCATTAAAATTGGTCAATAATTGAGGGAATAGATAGGACAAATGTAAAAAAAAACAGAAGTCCGAGAAACAGCCCCGAAAGCATATTTTTCCCTAATTTGCCTTCGTAATGTTTTTGTGTTCCCGTTTCATGCAGAAAAGCCGCCAAATTACATCACAATAATATGACATGTTCAGGACATATTCTCAATGTATTGTAAGCTTTGATATGGCACCTGGTCCCCCCTAAGTAGATACAGTATTATTCGCTCGAAGGCGTGGGTATCAGGAGGCGCCACCTCCCTCATTGTCGCCAGGTTTGATCAAAACTCGCCAGGCTTATACGCCTCACTCATGGTGACTTTCTGCTTCTTTGCTGGTGTTTTTGGTGTCTGTGAACGTTTTCTATTTTTGTCCCTTTCTTCCAGAGCAGCATCTGTCAACAAATTAGATCCGAACCTGCTCTCGTAACATCTTTCAGATATCCAAAGTTGTGCTCTAATACAGTCACTTGGGTAGTGTACTGTACTCTGAATAGCCCAGCAAACTTTACTTTTGGACTCTTCAGCCAGACCTTTGCAATCAGGGATTTATTAGGGTTCTGAGTTCGCCCCTGCACACACCTGGATAGAAGGTCAGAAGAGGTGAGGTCAGTGTACACTTGCTTGATGTACTCTAATTTTTCTAGGGGTATCTTGGCAAGGTACAATTTTTTCTCTTCATGTGATGGTGGTGTCTTCTTCTGTGCTGTACTTCTTTGATGGAAGCACCAAGAATCTTCTCCTTGAGGGCAGTAACCATGAAATTTACATTTATCAGTGGAGGTCAGGTGTAAATAGGAGGCCCAGATAGCTCTCCGCATAGTCTCTGCATTGGTGCCAATATTTTTCCTGATGGCTTGTCCATAGTACCTCTGCAAGCTATCTATAATGTCATCAGTGAGCATGTTGACACCACCAAGTAGGCTCCTCCTCATCATTTTCCCAGCTTTGTTCTTCTTCCACTCACTTCTTTCTTCAGTTTTCTAAGTCGGGAGCCAAGCCGTTTGTGGACATGATTGATGCACTCTTCCTTGATGACAGGAACATCATAAGGACCACAACCATCATTGAGCTTGCAGACTGAGTTGTAGGCACTGGAGTCACCATCACCAACGAAGGTGACGTACCGGAAGTTGTGATGTAATGATCGTGACCACAAACGCACGCCTGCCTCTCCCTCCATGCCACCAGATTTTCCATTGAAGTTCTTGTGACAACGGTGTTCTTTGTTTTTCTTACAGGATGGACAATAATTGCAAATGACCACAAAGTCTACAACAATACCGGTGTAAACATCAATAACAAATCCAATGCCAATGTGAGACTTGTGGCCCCTTGTCATACAGGTCCCGTCAAACGTAACTTCTATGTCAATGACATTGTTGTCATCTGGTTGAGTGATGTCCCTGGTTGCATAGTGTGTGTATATTGCTTCATGGGCAGCTTTCATAGTGTCTTGGAAGTGCTTCTCCATGTGCTGAAAAATATAATGGCAGTGTCGTGAATAGGCACCAGTAGAAAGGGGTGGTACACCCATGACACTTGCCCTCTTTACAAGTCCAGCTCGTCCCACACCTGTTTCCAAGCTGAGCTTCACTTCTTGGATGTTGAGTTCAGTCATCTTGGAACTCCCCAAAGCAATTTTTGGCGGAGTGTGACAAAGGTTTTCCATGCATGAATTGCATAATATGTCAAAGATTGTGTCCCATCTGTCGCTGGTGGGGATTATCTTGACTGTGCCCCTGCAATTTCTTTTGGGACATCGAACATTTTCTCCCAGTGCCTGAAGTTGCGACTCAGTTATCACGAACTTCCTCTCATTTGTAAACTGAGGGTCTGGGATGTGGCACAAGTCTTCACGTAATTGAGCTGGTGGAACACGAGGTGCAGATGTGGCTGGTGGAATACGAGGTACTGATGTGGCAGATGTGCTGGGCTGTGGTAAATCTTGTGAGGTAGATTGTGAGTAGAAGCGTGAGGTAGACGGTGGTGGTGGTGTGTGCGTGGCGGTGGGAGACGGTGGTGGTGGTGGTGTTTGGGTGGTGGTGGAGGTAAGGGCTGGCGGGGTGGCGATGAATTACGTGTACGTTGTTCTAATTTTGCCCTCCCAGCTCTCAAATTGGCTGCAAGAGCTCTCTGGTGCTTGTTCTTCTTTGGCATAATTGTAACAAGGCAAATAAATGTGTATAAATACGGAATATATGGCAAACAGCGGACCGAGTAACAAGCTGATACGCGTAGACCCTCCCTTGCGAGATGCTAGAGGACAACTGAGGCTCTGAGCTCGCTGTGTTGCATCTTGTACCTCCCTGACTCATCCACATGATAGGGTTGCCAAGTAGCGACACAATGTATGAAAAAGATGGGGTTTTCTGTTGTTTTTCGGTATTTTATGATGATTTTTCAACACATAATATATATACGCGTGACGGGCTAGGCGCGCGCAGGGTAGCAGGACTTTTAAATTTGCCCTTTAATTTTGCGTTTATTGCCCTGAAACTCCGCCATAATGTTGCCACATCCAAGGTGCATTTGTGAAAACATTTCATTATGTTTCGATATTTTTCAAATGTTAAATGAAAACTACCAGACGCTCTCCTGAAAACCTTTGTTACCATCAGGGGTATTTAGAAACCTTTAGTTTAGATACTTCAACCTCTGCAGTTGTCTTTGAGTTAGCTGTGGGCAGAAAACTAATTTTGGAGAGGTAATTATAAGAGTGAGAGAACTATTTCTTATTGCTAATCTGGCAACATCTGCGTCATATGGTCGTGAGAGGGTTAATCATAAGAAATATGAATATTGACATCTTTTCGACATACAGTACTGTAATGCATTGATTGTTAATTGACCACTTGCGAGTTTCTGGCTATAAGGAAGTTGGAGCTGTAAACATCGATATTAAACAGAAATACAATAATAATGTAGGTTTCTGATGGATAAAGGGTATGTTGAATTGGGTTTTATGTATTTATTAATGTACTACGACCGTATTTTAGCTGGTAATTCTGCTAAATATCGATGTACTGTATACAGCTCCAACTTCCTTATAGAACGAAACTCGCAAGTAGTCAATTGAAGATACTTGCCATTTAGGGATTAATGAAGCTTGGTAATTATTTATTGGTATGTATAAGTCGCTAAAGTAAGAGTGTTTTAGATGAAAGAATTGTGCTTGTTTAAGAGTACCAGCGACGTGTGTTCTAGCTATATTTAGACGATATTATGCAGCTTAGGAAGGATATGTGGTCATTAACCTCTGAAGTGCGCATGGGGGGTATGAGACACCACACTCCTGTGCTGATGTATTTGAGCTGTTCCCATCACTAACATATTTATTTTACCATAAATAGCATTAATACTTATCCATATGCGCCTATTATAGGTTGATTATAAAGGTATTAACCTGTTACAACAATAAAACAAGTGGAAACAGTGTTTGGATGGTCAAAATCGGCGATACAGGCCGGGAATTACACAATGTATGGCTGAGGCAACCTCCCAGCCCACCACTTTCCTCCACCTCTGGAGAGAGACTGTCGATCGATACTCTCTCTCTCTCTCTCTTGCACTCGCTTGCTAACAGTGATGACAACGCCCTGCTACCAACTCGCTAATGTTAGCACGAAAATAGACCACAGGAAAAGGGAATAACAGGGAAAATAGGTGATAACTGAAGGAGGGGAGGAAGCTGGGGAAGGAGGGGAGGTGGAGGAGTGATATTTGGCATGGCCCAGGGTCAATTTTTTTTTTTTTTTTTTTTTTTTTTTTTTTTCTTCGGTGTTTTAAATTGATTTTTTTCCCCCTGACTCTTAAGAGTCGTCCCGCAGTCCGTCGGGGGAACTCTTAAGAGTCTTCCCGCAGTTCCCGGGTTAAAAGGGTTGGTTGAGATAGTCTATCTATCTATTGCTTGACGCCGTGATCCCCGAAGGGGTGGCCACGAACGAACCGCCCCCATGCACCTCTGTCCCCAGTCAGTCGACGCCCCTCCCCCCAACCAGCACCGCCTTCGTCCATGTACTTCCTCACTCCATCCTTCCACCTCTCCCTCTCTGTCCCTCCACCTCGCTCTCGTACACCCTCTTAGTCATTCTCTCGCTTTCCATACGTTCCATATGGCTGAACCATTTCAAGTTGTTCCTTTTCACACTTTCCAGCACATCTACCTCCACACCACACCTCCTCCTTACTTCCTCATTAGTCTGTCTATCCCTCCATGTAACTCCGCACGCACTCCTTAAGTAATTCATTTCCACTGCTCTCACTCTCGGTCTGAGTCTCTCAACCAACGTCCATGCTTCGCTTCCGTAAGTCAGTGTCGGGATTACCACACTGTCATGCAAGGCGTTCACTTCCATACTGACCACCCTATTTCTTGTTACTACTTTTAGCGTTCCTACAACCCTCTTCCCCTGTTGTACCCACTCCCGCACTTCTTCATCCATAGTCCCATCTTTATTCAACACACTGCCCAGTTATTTAAAAGAGTTGACGATCTCCATAGCCTGACCGTTCAGCTTCACCTCACACTCTGTGACTTCACCCCTTTCGAAGACCATTACCTTGCTCTTCCCCGCATTTACCTTCAAATTCCGTTTTTCGCACACTGTTCCAAACTCATTTACCAGACCCTGCAACTCCCATTCATTATCACTCATCAGAACTGTATTATCCGCATATGTATGTACATATAGTATGTAGCCTTATTATTGCCAGAGGTCCTTCCTAAGCTGAATAATATCGTCTAATAGTTGCCAGAATGCGATGAACTAGACGTCCTTGGTACTGTACGGGTTAATTGACCACTTGCAAGTTTCGTTCTATAAGGAAGTTGGAGCTGTAGACATCGATAGTAAATAGAAATGCAGTAGTCTGTTCTTAACAGGGCCGCAAGACTCATTTTTGGTGTTCCACCTAGAACTCCTACTACATCTCTTCACATTGAACTGCACTGGCTGCCAGTAAGAGCAACAATAGAATTTAAGTTGTGTTTGGTGACTTTCAAGGTTCTCAAATTTGGTGAGCCTAGGTACCTTGCAGAGCTGCTCAGGCGCCCACCGGCACACCATGGTGTAGTTGTGCGTCATGACAATGACCCTTTTCGTCTTGATGAACCAAGGGCTTTCCAGCAGTCTTCTTTCTTTGAGAGGTCATTCTCCTACATGGCTCCGAGGTTGTATAACAGGTTGCCGCTGTCCATGAGACAACCGAGTTCTGTTGAATGCTTCAAGAGACAACTTAAGACTTTTCTCTTTGAGAGAAGCTATGATTTTGAGAGAGGTGTCATGACAGATTGCTATAGAGTTTAGGCTATTTTGCCACTCCTAGTGATTGTTAAATGTGTGTTGTATATAAGCCTTCTTTTGATGCATTGATTTTGTTCTTTTTTCTTTCTCTTTCCGAGCGCTAGTGAATTCTTCGGAAAAATTGGCGCTTATGAGAAATAAGTAACATGCTTATTATTATTGTTAGTAATGTAGGTTTCTGATGGCTAAAGAGTATATTGAATTGGGTTTTATGTTTGTATAAATGTACTACTGTACAACCGTGTTTCAGCTGGTAATTCTGCTAAATATTGATGTCTACAACTCCAACTTCCTTATAGAACGAAACTCGCAAGTCAGCAATTAAACTGTGTTAGAAGGTAAAAAATATATATATATTATGAAAACAACTATTCCTAAGTTTGGGGTGTAAGATATATTTTTAGGAAGTATACAATCACTTTTATAAATACTATGAAGCTGTGAGCAAATAAATGACTCTGATTGTTGTGGAAAGAGTAATGTACTGTATTTTTCTCTATCCTGATAGTGTGGATAGCTACTTCACTTCTAAGTAATAGTGATGTACAGTCGCGCTATTAAGTCATGTCCCAGCTGTCATTACGTTTGGCTTCCTCTGTGCTGTATTAATGTCTGCCAGATGTTGAATAGGGTGGGTAAGTGTAGGAACATGTTTGTATATTTCACTCGATATGAAGAAATTAAGCTTAGATATTGCTGATACCAATTATTGATCAAAATATATTTGGTGCCGAGACATCACTTATTAGCGCGACTGTACAGTCCCCCCTGTTACTACTCTCCTTGGTGATGGGCTGGTCTATCAGAGTGAGAACTGAGCGATCTCTACCATACCCATAGCTTACTCTGACTGTTCTTTTTACTTATATATTTTCTAGATCTCAAGTGACGGCGTCTTTTCCGTGGATTGACCACCCTACTGCCAACCTAAAGGTTGGCAGACTGGGAGCTAAAGTGTCACATTTTTCCTTTGCCCCTCAACTTTCCCTTCATAATTGCTGAGGGGCACAGGGCATTGGGTGGGGCTTGGGTTTCCCGGGCGTTTCCACACCCTCCTCACCTCCCCGCCATGGAGTGGCTTCGGTCACCCGGGCTTTATTAGTGGTAAGCAGGGAGGGTTTTGTGGGGCCGCTCGTTTATGGCCTTGCTCAGGACCTTGGGGCTGTTCGGCCAGACAGCCCGGGGAACAGCAACAACAACAACAACAACAACTACTCTCCTTGGTGCGGTTGGGGGGCTTCTGGGCTGGCGACTGGGGCTTGATGGGGGACGGTTGTGGTAATTTCCCTTCCTCTCTCCCCTCGAGCGTCGTCAGCTTGACTAATTTTGAGTAGTTTTTCCATTTCTCTTTCTATGTTTTTCCCCTCCTGTTCTTATTCTGTCCCATTCGGTTGTCCTCGGGCAACCTATATCTCATGTCTCCCTGGCCTGGCTAGGTAGAAGACTCCCGACCTGATTTGTCTCTTCGGTTGCTGATGTAGCCGAGCTGACTTTGATTCCATTCGGTAATGCATTTTTTGCATCTCTCTGTGATTTGTTTATACCTTAGTCCTGATATTTCATTCTTCGCCCTTGATCACTTCTTGGTTGGTGTTGCGGTGTAGCAGTTCTTGCCTCATCCTTCGGCCCTGCACTATAAGAGCTCTGATGTGGAGCTCATGTGGTCCGGCTGAACTGGTGAAATGGCGAGAAATGTCTGCGTGTCTTCACCTTCCTCGATTTGTTCCCCTACTGCCCTTCCCGATCTATCTTGACTCGTTTAGTTAAATATCTTGATCGAATCCTTCGGGCCAGCCCTATGAGAGTTTTTTTGTGGAGCTCAGTGGTCTGGTTAAATTAAGATTTAAAAAAAAAAAAAAAAAAAAAAAAAAAAAAAAAAATCCATACCCATTCAATTACTGTCTCACCACCATACCTCAGCATTTCCCCACACACTCCATCTATTCCTGATGCTTTCCCCATCTTCACTCTTTTCAAGGCTTCACACACTTCTGACCTGATCCCCCACCTCCTCCACTACTTCTCTTCTCCCTCCCATACCCCATCCAACTATGTTTGCTGGCGTTTTCATTCCTTACGTTCAACAATTCATTGAAGTGCTCCCTCCGTCTCTCGACTCTCCTGCTTCTCGGCTATCACTCGCCCATTCTTATCTTTCACACCCTTACGATTTCCCTTCCTACCGTCCGGCTTGCTCAGTTGATAGCATGCCTGATTCCCATCTTGAAGGTCTCGCGTTCAATCCCCGCTGAGATTGAAAAGTTTTTCTGGGATATAGCCGGCAGATACCATCTCCCCATGAGCAAGGGGGATGGGTAATGGTCTCTGGTAGACTAAAGAAAGCCAAGCGCTTGTGATTCCTCGAAGGAGGAGATACGGGCGCTATATAAGTAACCAGAAGATTATTATTATTATTATTACCCTCCCTTGCTCATACACGGTTACTGTACCCCTATAATCCCAAGTACGGCCAGTTACGACCCTGGCGGTTGGTCGGAGATAGTGAAGGAGGTGGAAAAGAAGGTGAATAGGCCCATGTTGCTCATAAATATGGCGTTAACCCTTTCAAGCTCCAATACGCGTTTCTATTCTATTTCTGGCTACTATTAGACGATTTTATTCAGGTTAGTAACGGTATATTAATTAAAATGTAAAACTTGCAAACTAAACAAACCAAAATTGGGACAATTAAGTCAAATTAAATTATCAAAATCGCTATGTGGAAACAACGCTTACTAAAATTAAAATTATTAAATAAAAGAACACAATCCACCACATAGGGTGTACATTACTACATGAGCAAGTTAATCTGTTTCCCAAGCAAACTAATTGAAGTCAGAGAGTTGATTGAGATAATATTTACCCATTTAATACCCACAGATACTTCCTAAGCTGCATAAAATCTTCTAATGATAGCCAAAATAAACTGCTAAAACGTGTCAGAGCTTCAAAGGGTTAATGGGTCTTCAATTCAAACAAGCAGAAGATGAAGAACCGAGGGACGAAGAAGATAGAATCTGATAGACCCCAAGGAGAACCGAGCAACCAAGATTTACACGAGGTTGTTGAATTGACTACTTGCGAGTTTCATTCTATAAGGAAGTTGGAGCTGTATTCATGGATATTTAGCAGAATAACCAGCTATAATACTGGTTTAGTACATATATAAATACATAAAACCCAATTCAACATACTATTTATACATCAGAAACTTACATAATTGCTGTATTGTATTTGTGTTTAATATCGATGTTTACAGCTCCAACTTCCTTATAGACCAAAACTCGCAAGTGGTCAATTGGCCGGGCGGTTGGCAGACAAGATAAGGAATGGTGATCGTGATAATAATAGGGCTACCGCTATATCCTCACAACATACAACTCTTCTACGAGCCTACACCGAGATGTTCACCACCTGGATGGGGATAAACATCCTAAAACAGTTGGCTGAATGGGGCCGAATGGATACAAGCGAGAGAAAAGGAGAGAAAGATAAAAAGAAACTGTGACCCCCCTTAATACACTCTCTCCACTTTACACTTAAATTCCTTCCAAAGTGTAAATTCCCGCCGACAATCCCGAATCACTGAATTCTCTTATGTCCGCCAGCAGGAAGAACAAGAGAACCAGAATGAGCAAGATTTGGATGACTCTCCCTTCTTGTACAGGTCTCTTACGATTGAGTTACATTCCCGAAAACCCGATCTTAAATAGAAAAATCGTATAGCAAACCCTAAAATTAATGGGGTATATATATATGGAAGCGGAATTTAATGAGGATTCCACTGGTAACTTCAGAATTACTATAAACCAAATAGTTACTGAGATACACAAATAAACGTGAAAGTATCGAAAAACAGACTTGAGCTGTACTCTGCTCCCTTCCCAGCCAGCCGTGAGTCAACCGTTAAACTGAGGGGGTTGCCAATTGTACCCATTGAACTAGACTTAATACTTAATATCTATGCCAAATATGACGCGCGTCAGACGAAAACTTAATTTTTGGCGAATATTTTTAAGTTTAATGACTCTGAACGAGTCATCGTGCGCCAAAGGGTTAAATAGAAAAATCGTATAGCAAACCCTAAAATTGATGGGGTAAATGGGGATGCGTTCTGGGACCAGCCAAAACCCAAACCCAAACACCTAAATATCTATAATAATATCGTAAATCGGGGTCATCGGATAGTGAGGGACACCTCGCTTTGCGCAGTGGCAGTATCGTAACCAATGAGGTTTAGTTTTCCGAGTGACGTATCTGCTACTGCTGAAGGCCCAAAACACGGTTAAAGTTTTCAATTTCATCTTTGCCTAGTACTTGTGACACCTCGGTTGGGTTACCTTCTTAGGAAGGTAATCAAGTCGTACCCCACCTGCTCGTGGTGACCTCGCAAACACCCATTTCTATTTATTTTTTCCATTTATTCTTTTTTCAAGATAGGGTGACACAAATGGGGGCGGTTCTACCTGGGTTTATCCCAGGTAGTAGTTTAATTTTACTGTAATTTTATTAAGTGTTTTGTATATTTTTAACTGTAGGCTACATAAATATAAACAATGGCCGGCCAAGGCAAACGGAGGCAGAGTTTATTGGGAGATGAAGAGAGCTATGAATTTGAGGGATTTCTGGCAGAGGGTAATGAAGTGGAGGATCAATTGACTGTGGTGAAGAGACAGATGATGGGTCTGTTAAGATGGAAGGGAGTTATGGAGAATTGGAGGAGAGATATAGGTGTGAAGGTGGAGTCACTGACAGAAATATGTGGAGCCAGTTCAGTAGCAACTGCAGATGGGCCATTAATTGCTAACCTAGATGCTGTGATAAGGAAAGTAGATGAGCTGGAGGCAGAGAACATGGCACTCAAGGAGCAGCTAAAGGAGTATGAGGGCCATTTAAGTGAGAAAGTAAAGGGAGTAATAAGTGAGGAGAAAGATGAGTGGACAAGGGTGGGGAATGCTAAGGTGGATTCATTGGAAGAAATCATGAAGGAGCAGGTGGAAGAGAGAGAAAAAGAGAAAAGAGAGTTTGAGAAGAATGTAGTGCAGGTTTTGAAGAGCAAGGAAAAGGTAGTGAGGGAAACAGTAGATAGAGGTAAAAGCATAATAATTTTTGGAGACATTGAAGAACATTTAGCAGATATGAGGGAAAGAAGGGGAAGGGATGAGGACAAAGTAAAGGAAATATTGGAGTGTCTAGACGAAGGCTGTGATTGGGGGAAAGAACTGGACGAAGTAAGACGGCTAGGAAGATATAAAAAGGGTGAGATGAGACCGATAAAAGCAGAGTTTAAATCTAGGTCAGTGGTTGAAGCATTAACCATTGTAAGCTGGAGGCTAAATAGTTGTACTGGAATGAAACATATTAGGGTGAAAAAGGACTTAAGCTTAGAGGAAAGGGAAAAGTTGAGAGAAGTTCAAGCAAGGGCTGACGATGAAAATCGAAAATTGTCAGATGAGGAGAAAAGGATTTTTTTTTTGGAGAGTAAAGGAAGGGAAACTAAAGAAGTGGTACACTCAGAGTCAGAAAGAACGGAAAATACGAGGAGAAATGAACAAGGAGACAGTGAGTCAGGTAGTGGATCAAATTGGGGACAAGGAGATAGTGAGGGAGGAGCAGGAGATAGAGACAGTGAGTCAGGTAGTGGATCAAACCGAAGACAGAGAGATGGTGAGGGAGGAGCAGGGGATGGAGACGGTGAGTCAGGTAGTGGATCAGCCCGAGGACGGAGAGATGGTGAGGGAGGGGCGGGAGGAGAATAGAACTAACAGGGAATGTGGAGGTAGGTCAGGGAAGGGATGGAGGAGGAGGTGAACCTGATAGGGGGCAGGGAGGGAAGAGAAACAAGGAGGAGGATTCCAATATACTGTGCTACTACACTAATATAGATGGAATAAACAGTAAAAAGGTAGAATTGGATGATATATTAAGAAAGGATCAACCACAGATAGTCTGTTTAACGGAGACAAAGCTGAACCAGGACTTTGACAGCAATATAGTGTTTAGTGAAGGATATAATATATGGAGATATGATAGAAAGGGAAAAAGGGGAGGTGGAGTGGCAGTATTAGTTAAGAACCCTATGACAGCAAAGCAAGTGGAGTTAAATAATGACAAGGCAGAAATAATGGCAGTTGAACTCAATGATATAGAAGGAAAAAAGCTAGACATAGCAGTAGCTTACATGCCACCAAAGACCAGAGCATGGAGGGAGTTGGAGTTTGAGGAGATGGTCGAGGATATGATTCAGTCGTTGAGAAGATTGCTTTTAAGGAAGAATCGATTGATCTTGGTAGGAGATTTCAACTGTAGTGAGGTTGATTGGGAATCGGGAGATGCAGGGCCAAATCAGAGATCTTGGGGAAGTCGGCTAGTGGAGTTGGTTACGGAAAATGTACTTCCACAACATGTGAAGGAAAACACAAGAATGAGGGGTAATAACGAACCTTCTAAACTCGATCTGATTTTTACAAAGGATCTTCACGAAATTAGTTATATAAACTATCTATGTCCTGTAGGTAAAAGTGATCACCTATTACTAAAATGGAAGTTGACCTCGAGTAATGCCAATAGATTAGACAATAGCTACATAAATGACAGATTAAATTATAGTAAAGCTGATTATGTATCCTTGAAAAGATATTTAGAGGGAGTAGATTGGGATCTTATTTTGAAGGAACAGGACGTACAAGGTAAATATAGTAGATTCCTCGAAATTTATAGAGTAGGAACCAATCTGTTTGTCCCAAGATATAAAACTGGAAATTTTACTAAGCAGAAAGATTGGTTTAATTTGAAATGCAAAAGAGCTTTGGGTAGGCATGATGCAGCTTGGGCTAGATTAAGAAGAAGGAACACTGAGAGTAATCGGAATAAATATAAACAGGAGAGGAATAGATATGTTAACATAATTAGGCAAGTTAAAATGAACTATGAGAAGAACATAGTAAATAAATGTGAAAGTGATCCTAGATTATTTTATAAATATATAAACAGTAAGTTGAAGGTAAAGAAACAAATTACTAAATTAAGAGTTGATGCTAGGACGTATGAAAATGTATCGGACATGTGCGAGGTAATGAATAACAAATTGGGGTCAGTTTTTACTAGAGAGGAAGGTTTTGACGAACCACAGGCGGGAGTACTGGAGAGTGGTCTTAGTAAGATTGAAATAACTAGAGATGAGCTGTTATCTGCGATGAGAGGACTTGAAGTAAGGAAAGCTATGGGACCGGATGAAGTGTCTGCCTGGGTTTTAAAGGAGTGTGCCGAGCAATTAGTGGAGCCAGTGAGGGACATAATTCAAGCTTCCTTAGATAAAGGACAGGTTCCTGTTGAATGGAAAAGAGCTAATATCATTCCGATATACAAGAATGGAAACCCTGAGGACCCTCTAAACTATAGACCAGTTTCACTTACTAGTATTGTATGCAAGATTTGTGAAAAGCTAATTAGGAAGAGATGGATGAAAATGTTGGAGAGAAAGAAGATAATAACCCCAAAGCAATTTGGATTCAGAGAAGGGACATCTTGTGTTACCAGTTTGCTATGTTATTACAGTAGGGTGATAGATGTACTCCAAGAAAGAGGCGGATGGGTGGACTGCATCTACTTAGACCTTTCCAAAGCATTCGATAAGGTATCACATAAGAGATTGTTATCTAAGCTTGAGACGCTAGGATGTGTCAGGGGGAGTTTGCTGAAATGGATGGAGAGCTATTTAACAGATAGGGAAATGGGGACCAACATTAGAGGAACTTACTCATCGTGGCGGAAAGTTGAGAGTGGTGTGCCGCAGGGATCTGTGTTGGCACCTCTCATGTTCCTTATGTACGTGAATGACCTGCCGATAGGCATAAACTTCTACATGTCAATGTTTGCAGATGACGTAAAAATTATGAGACAAATAACAAATAAAAGTAGTTGTGAGGAGCTGCAAGGGGATTTAGATAAAATATACGAATGGAGCACCAAGTGGAAAATGAAATTTAATATAAGTAAATGCCATGTGTTAAATATGGGAAGAAGTGTGAATAGACCAAATTGGGAGTACAGGATGGGAGATAATATAATTAGCAAGGCCGAAAAAGAAAAGGATTTAGGGTTGATTATACAAGATAATTTGTCGCCAGAGAAACATATTAACAAGCTCTTTAGCGGAATGTATGCAATGGCCGGGAATATGAAAGTTGCTCTGAACTACTTGGATGAGACCATGGTAGCGAAAATTATGAAGAGTATGATTAGACCAAGATTGGAGTATGCAGCAGTGGTGTGGTCCCCGCATCTAAAGAAGCATATTCACAAGTTAGAAAGAATCCAGAGAGCAGTTACTAGATTGGTTCCAAGTCTCAGAGAACTGCCATATGAAGGGAGGCTAGACAAATTAAATCTACCGAGTCTAAAAGAGAGGAGAGAGAGGGGAGACATGATAATGATGTACAAATGCACCCGGGGGCTGGAGAGGCTGGATAGGGAGGATATATTAATTATGGATACAGGAATAACTAGAGGCCACAGCTACAAAGTAAAAAGACCTACCTGCAAGAACGATATCAGGAAGTTTAGCTTCCCCTATAGATGTATTGACAAATGGAATGGGCTGGAGGAGGAGGTGGTAGGGGCAAGGAATATCCATATTTTCAAGAAAAAATTGGATAAAAAGTAGACTGAGAGATGGGACAACACGAGCTTAGCTCAACTCCTGTAAACTACAATTAGGCAAATACAATTAGGCAATTAGGTAAATACCTGTATTGACGTGTCACTCTTCTCGGGGTTTGGAGACGAAGACGAGAATTGACCACTTACGAGTTTCATGCTATAAGGAAGTTGGAGCCGTGAACATCGATATTAAAGAAAAATGCAATAATAATGTGGGTTTCTGATGGATAAAAAGTGTGATAAATTTGGTTTTATGTATTTATTAATGAATTTTGACCGAATTTTAGCTGAACATTTTGCTAAATATTGATGGCCACAGCTCCAAGTTCCTTATAGACCAAAACTCGCAAGTGGTCCATTGTCAGGATGGTGGGAGGGGGGCAACATCTCGGCGACGCCTATGGTGATGTTGGGGAGGAGGGAGGGGGAACAAGAGAGGGGGCGACGCACCACTTCATCACCAACATAGGTACAGTACCGGATGATTTTCGTTATCTTATCCTATTTCATATTCCTTATGTCATGCATATGTACACTCTGATGGCATAGTCGCTAGCCCACTCATATGTACACTCTGATACCATAGTCGCTAGCCCACTCATAAATATTTGTGCACCAAACCTATTTCTAATTATGGAAGTACTGTATATCTCTGGAAACCAATTTATGAATATAATTTTCTATAATTCAAGTGGAGGTAAAACAGAGAGTGTGTGAAGGAAGGAAGGTTTTCGGAGCAATGGGAAGTACTGTATGTGGAAGACGAGAAATCTCGGAGTGAAAGTAAAAAGTGCACTGTATCAAGGAATTGTTGTGCCAACAGTGATGTATGGGGCTGAGACATGGGCTCTGAAGAAAAAGGAGAAAAGAGGGCTGGATGTGATGGAGATGAGCTGCTTGAGGAGTATGTGTGGAGTTACTCGTAGAGACAGATTGAGGAATGAAGAGATACGTAGGAGAGTGGGGCAGCAGGAACATTTGTCAGCCAGAGTGGACAGAAGGGTGCTGAGCTGGTATGGTCATGTTGAACGAATGGGAGATGAAAGGCTTACAAAGAGAATATGTGAGTCAGGTACAAGGGGAGATAGAAGGGCAGGAAGACCCCCGTTGAGATGGAGAGACTGTGTAAGAAAGGCTTTGGATGATAGAGGCATGACTATAGATCAGGCAGGGGAAGTGGTGGTGGACAGGAGTGAATGGAGAATGCTTATGAATAGTTGAGTGAACACGTGGTCATTTGGAGTAAGGGGTCGGGCGCAAGTTGGACTAGATAATAGTCCATCAGGCGCCTGGCCCGGGGAGACGATTAATATGAAGGGTGCGCCTGGAAGTGTGGTGGGAGGGCTTGTGGCTTTGGCTCCGCTGCATGTCTGCCTGCCGAGATCGGAACCTCTCCGGGTGGTCGGGGGCCGGGGGAGTGCTGGAGCGACCTTGGTGACCCTGGTCTCTGGGTCTTCTCCTGGGTGACCTGGATGTGTGTGAGTTTGTGCTTTTTATCTGTGTTTATTTGTTGTTTTATGTTGTTTTTGTGTTTTCCCTGTTCTTGCTCTGTCTTGAGTCGGCTACCCCCAAAATGGGGATTGGGCCTGAGCATATAGATAGATAGATAGATAATTCAAGTACAAAACTATTCTATTCTATTCTATTGCCTGACGCCGTGATCCCCGAAGAGGTGGCCACGAACGAACCGCCCCCTTGCACCTCTGTCCCCAGTCAGTCGACGCCCCTCCTCTCAACCAGCACCGCCTTCGTTCATGTACTTCCTCACTCCATCCTTCCACCTCTCATTCGGTCTACCTCTCCCTCTCTGTCCCTCCACCTCGCTCTCATACACCCTCTTAGTCATTCTCTCGCTTCCATACGTTCCATATGGCCGAACCATCTCAAGTTGTTCCTTTTCACACTCCAGCACATCTACCTCCACACCACACCTCCTTCTTACTTCCTCATTAGTCTGTCTATCCCTCCATGTAACTCCGCACGCACTTCTTAAGTAATTCATTTCCACTGCTCTCACTCTTGGTCTGAGTCTCTCAACCAACATCCATGCTTCACTTCCGTAAGTCAGTGTCGGGATTACCACACTGTCATGCAAGGACTTCTTCAAAACTATATACTGTATAACTAAATATTGGAAAGCAAGGTCTATCCAAAAATCAATCCAAACAGCTTTAATTGCATAAAGTAAAACATAAAGGGTCCAGGAATTCTTATGAGTGGGCTAGAGACTATGGTATCCGAGTGTACATGTTAAGCCGGTATCACACGAGCGCTTTTTCACTCAACATTTATCCTCAACGCGGGTCTGGCAGCTTATGAGGTCAACATTTATTCTATTTCGGTTACTTGAATTCATCTATCAACAGTCTAGTTTCCGATACCACTGAAAAATATTCCAAAAATGTTGCCAGAAAAATATTGATCATCGAATGTTGACTATAAAAGCTCTCGTGTGATACCGCCTTTAGGTGTGTATGAGTGATGTTTGCTCCATATTTTGTTAGGTTGTAGGGAGGTAAAGGCTCAAAAAAGGGACCTTGGGGGAGTCGCTGGGACAAATTTGCTTTTTTCCCATATAACCTTTGCTTTATGTAACACGGCTTTGCGTACCGTGGCCGTTTGGCGGGACGAATTTGCCGCGTTACCCGAGGTCCGATTGTACAGTGGCGCTAATAAGTCATGTCCCAGCTGTCATTACGTTTGGCTCGCTCTATACTGTATTAATGTCTGTCAGATGTTGAATAGGGTGGGTCAGTGTAGGAACATGTTTGTATATTACACTCGATATGAAGAAAATAAAGCTTAGATATTGCAGATACCAATTATTGATCAAAACATACTTGGTGCCGAGACATCACTTATTAGCGCGACTGTACTTCTCTCTCTCTGTAATGCTGATATTGGTTAGAGCATCAGAATTGTCTATCTGAACTGGCGATGCTGTAGGGATAGCACCAAGGTCTTCTGTTGTAAAACCTGATGCAAAAAAGGTATTGAGGATATCATTTTGAGGAACTCGTTTTGTGATAGAGTGGTAAATGAGTGGAACGCGCTGCCCCAGTATGTAGTCGATTCCGAATCAATAAGGGAGTTTGAAAGTAATCTTGATAAAGCATGGGGAAGACAAGATTTGAAGTTTGATTATAAAACAAAAATACAGAATAGTAAAAATGTTGCGTCTGCTACCGCCGCCGCCAACACCGTGAACGACCGTAGCAGTGCAAGTACTGGTACTGAGCTGGATACACAGGCCTAGTTTGCCTTTTTCCAGAGGATCTACTGTAAGAAATATCACTCATCTGTTGGAGCTGTTGTTGTTCCCCAAGCTGCCTGGCCGAACAGCCCCAAGCAAGGCCAAGGCCATAACCGAGCGCCCCCACAGAACCCTCCCTGCCTACCACAATAAAGCCTGGGTGACCGAAGCCACTCCATGGCGGGGAGCTGAGGAGGGTGCGGAAACGCCCGGGAAACCAAAGCCCCACCCAGGGCCCTGTGCCCCTCGGCAATTATGAAGAGAAAGTTGAGGGACAAGGGAAAAATGTGACGTAGACATAGATACTAAACAGAAATTTAATAATAATGTTGATTTCTAATGGTTAGAAAGTAATGTACCTGTATGGTGAATTTGATTATATGTATCAGTAAAATTCTTTTAATCCGGAAGTCAGGGGACCGCGGGACTTCTGGATTAGCAGATTTTCCGAGGTATCAGATTTATACATAAAAATGGCCCTAAAACACATACAAATTAATAATTAATTAGAATAATTTTTAAAAAGGCATATTTCGTTGCCTACCTGTGCAGTGCGGTGAAGTTCCGGTGGTGTAGAGGCAGTGCGGTGAAGTTCCGGTGGTGTAGAGGCAGTGCGGTGAAGTTCCGGTGGTGTAGAGGCAGTGCGGTGAAGTTCCGGTGGTGTAGAGGCAGTGCGGTGAAGTTCCGGTGGTGTAGAGGCAGTGCGGTGAAGTTCCGGTGGTGTAGAGGCAGTGCGGTGAAGTTCCGGTGGTGTAGAGGCAGTGCGGTGAAGTTCCGGTGGTGTGGAGGCAGTGCGGTGAAGTTCCGGTGGTGTAGAGGCAGTGTGGTGAAGTTCCGGTGGTGTAGAGGCAGTGCGGTGAAGTTCCGGTGGTGTAGAGGCAGTGCGGTGAAGTTCCGGTGGTGTGGAGGCAGTGTGGTGAAGTTCCGGTGGTGTGGAGGCAGTGTAGTGAAGTTCCGGTGGTGTAGAGGCAGTGCGGTGAAGTTCCGGTGGTGTAGAGGCAGTGCGGTGAAGTTCCGGTGGTGTAGAGGCAGTGCGGTGAAGTTCCGGTGGTGTAGAGGCAGTGCGGTGAAGTTCCGGTGGTGTAGAGGCAGTGCGGTGAAGTTCCGGTGGTGTAGAGGCAATGCGGTGAAGTTCCGGTGGTGTAGAGGTGTAAATCCAAGAGGTGTATTTTTTATTTTATTTATATTTTTTGGGAAAACACCTTCCGAGGTATCGGGCATTCCGAGGTTTCAGCCTCCGGATTAGTGGAATTTCACTGTATTTATATAAGCACTACAACCGTATTTAAGCTAATAATTCTGTTATATATCGATGTCTACACCTCCAACTTCCTTATAACCAGAAACTCTCAAGTGGTCAATTGTACCATTTTTAACAGTATCAGTATCCAATGGAATAAATGGTCGAATAATGTTTGAGAGTGACACAGCCCAAACATTTAACCCTCTCCGACATATGACGCGATTTTGAGCCTATTGGGGATACTTTAAAGCCTTTGTTACCATCGGGTATTTAGAAACCTTTAGTTTAGTTACTTCAACCTCTGCAGTTGTCTTTGAGTTAGCTGTGTTGAGCCTATTGGGGATACTTTAAAGCCTTTGTTACCATCAGGGGTATTTAGAAACCTTTAGTTTAGTTACTTCAACCTCTGCAGTTGTCTTTGAGTTAGCTGTGTTGAGCCTATTGGGGATACTTTAAAGCCTTTGTTACCATCAGGGGTATTTAGAAACCTTTAGTTTAGTTACTTCAACCTCTGCAGTTGACTGTACAGGCTACGTCTTTTCTACTTTTTTCTGGCCCTGTGTGGGGCTTTGGTTTCCCGGGCGTTTCCGCACCCTCCTCAGCTCCCCGCCATGGAGTGGCTTCGGTCACCCAGGCTTTATTGTGGTCGGCAGGGAGGGTTCTGTGGGGGCGCTCGGTTATGGCCTTGGCATTGCTCGGAGCCTTGGGGCTGTTCGGCCAGGCAGCTTGGGGAACAACAACAACAACAACAACAACAACATGCCGGAAAGTCTACTAATATTAATATAGTATTAATTAGGCAGTTTACTGACCTTGGCCCTCCCTCCCAATGAACAGAATATAGATGACCTCACCGTCACCATAACCCCAACGGTGGTTGCCTTGGAAATAGAGAGAGTAATTGATTCATTAAGGGGAGGTCTTTAGTTTGGTCCCTATACGTATATCCTTCAATCTTAAGATTACACTCCCTTGAGCCCCTTTCAAGATAAATTTGTACATTTTTCGGTAGAAAAATTTCCTGGCTGAAAGCCGGTTCCTCTTAAATTACAGGCTCGCTATCGCTCGCCAGGATAAAATCGACACCTAAATGGCACGAAAGGTCTAAAAATTGACAGAAATGGGTCGAAGGTTCTTAAAATCGTCAAAATAATGGGGCGAAAGTCTTAAAATTAGAAAAGCAATGGGGCTAAACATGAGTGAGAAAGGAGTCCAGAAAAAAATCCCTCAAGTGGATATCTGCCCTTAATTGACCACTTGCGAGTTTGAGGCTGTAAGGAAGTTGGAGCCGTAACAATAAATGTAATAATAATGCAGGTTTCTGATGGATGGATGATTTTTATGTACAGTTATAATTACAGTGAGTTTCAGGCTATAAGGAAGTTGGAGCTGTAAACTTGGATATTATAATGTAAAACTTGCAAAATAAACAAACCAAAACAGGGACGACACAAGATAAATGCAAAAGAACTAATCAAAATCGCTATGTGGAAATAGAAATACAATAATAATGTAGGTTCTGATGGATAAATGGTATGTTGAATTGGGTTTATGTATTGATAAATGTTCTACGACCGTATTTTAGCTGGTAATTCTGCTAAATATCGATGTCTACAGCTCCAACTTCCTTATAGAACGAAACTCGGAAGTCTGCAATTGATTGATTACTTGACAAATATCTTAATAGACAGATACAGTACATAGAATAACATTGTTGTCCATATTTAACCCTATACAGTTGACCCCATGTACCCTTGCCGCGGAGACTCCCACTTCCAATGTGCCAGCGGGACATTCATTTGTGAAATCCAATGTTGTGATGGTACTGAGAACTGTGAGGACGGGGACGACGAACAGGGCTGCGGTAAGTGCTGGCAACTTTAATCACGGTCACAAATTTTTGATCAATATTTTGCTGAACAATAAATACCCTTTCACGCATTTATGATGCAGAGGTTGCCAGATTAGCAATAAGAAATAGAGTTCTCTCACTCTTATAATTACCTCTCCAAAATTAATTTTCTGCCCACAGCTAACTCAAAGACAACTGCAGAGGTTGAAGTAACTAAACTAAAGGTTTCTAAATACCCCTGATGGTAACAAAGGCTTTAAAGTATCCCCAATAGGCTCAACACAGCTAACTCAAAGACAACTGCAGAGGTTGAAGTAACTAAACTAAAGGTTTCTAAATACCCCTGATGGTAACAAAGGCTTTAAAGTATCCCTAATAGGCTCAAAATTGCATCATAAGAGTGAAAGGGTTAATATGGCTTCAAACTTTTTGATGGTTCTCAAATGCCAAGTCAGTTTGCTTCAAAAGTTAGAGATCACTGTGTCTTGCGATTCAATGGGAAGTGTATCGCAAAATCCTCTCTGCAACTGTACAGCCAAAAGCCAAATTTCTTTCATGTATTTGTTCTGAGATAAGTTAGTGCTACAGCGTTGAGAAGATTCAACACCTCATTAGCGATAACTTCAATAAACCTAGATGAGAAACTGTGTACAGTCACGAGCATAAATACTGCGACATCAACCAGATAACTTCAACTCCTTCATCACGAGAGGTTTATACTAAGCTGAATAGAATCACCAGACGTTAGCTAGAATGGAATAAAGACATCATTGTGAGTTTGAATTAAAAGTTTAGCAACACCTTTGGTGACGAAGGGGCGAATATTGTCTGGTTGGTGTTGCAGTATTTATGCTCGTGACTGTACATTCAAGATGATGCACTCCGTCTTGTTGTCAGTCACTCGGTTACTGCAATCTTTGTTTTCACTAATATGATTATGGGGGGGGGGGGGGGGGGGGGGGGGCCTGTTCGGCCAGGCAGCTTAGGGAACGACAACAACAACAACAACAAAATCACATCTATCGTACTGTATATACTGTATATTCCCCACTGTTTATACCTGTGGGAGCGACACGTAATTATAACCTATTCTGTTCTATATACTCAGGCCCAATCCCCACTTTTCATATTTTTGTTTTCTTTTCCCTCTTTTCCTGTTATTTCTGTTTTTATCTATCTATCTATCTATCTATTGCCTGATGCCGTGATCCCCGAAGGGGTGGCCATGAACGAACCGCCTCCATGCACCTCTGTCCCCAGTCAGTCGACGCCCCTCCCCCCAACCAGCACCACCTTCATTCATATACTTCCTCACTCCATCCTTCCACCTCTCCCTCGGTGCACCTCTCTGTCCCTCCACCTCGCTCTCGTACACCCTCTTAGTCATTCTCTGGCTTTCCATACGTTCCATATGGCCAAACCATCTCAAGTTGTTCCTTTGGTCTGTTTTTATATTTTATTTTATGTATTTATTTATTTTTATTTTTTTTGGGGGGTGGTCGAC
Source organism: Paralithodes platypus (assembly GCA_032716605.1). NCBI lineage: Eukaryota > Metazoa > Arthropoda > Malacostraca > Decapoda > Lithodidae > Paralithodes > Paralithodes platypus. The sequence goes on from CM064559.1 coordinate 3,666,939, forward strand.
TCAAGACAGAGCCAGAATAGGAACAACACAACCAAAAACAATGAACACACAAAAACAAAACACAAATTCACACACATCTAACATTATAATATCACATTATAACCCACTGTAGAATTTTGGTGGCTTGTAACAGAACACTAACAACGAGTTTACAATCTGAATTTTGGCAATACTTAAGTGAAGCCACCTCGCTTTTTTTTTTCTTTCTCTCCCTCTCTCTTTGGCTTGTTTCCATTCGGCCCCATTCAGCCTACTATTTTAAGACGCTTACCCCCATCCAGGTGTCAATATTTTCCTGGCGAGTTGTAGCGAGCCAGCATATACTGTATATATATTTGTTTTGACAGCAAGCTAAATTTGTAGATTTTTTGATAGAAAATTTCTCAGGCGAAGCCAGATTTCTCCAACAATGCTAGCTCGCTATCGCTCTCCAGGAAGATTTCGACACCTGGATGGGGATAAACATCTTAAAACAGTTGGCTGAATGGGGCCGAATGGATACAAGCCAGGGAAAGAGAAAAAAGGAGAGAAAGAGAAAATAAGCTGGTGACCCCCCTTAAAGTTTATGATGATGCAGGTTGTGCATCACTGACACATGAAGGTCAAAACTGTCATTGAACCAGGTGTGTCTGTACAGTCACGACCATACATTCTGCACCATCAACCACATAACATCAACTCCTTCATCACGAGAGGTGTTTTTTTTTTTTTGCTGTTCCCCAGGCTGTCTGGCCGTGTAGCCCCAAGGTCCCGAGCAAGGCCACGGCCATAACCGAGCGCCCCCACAGAACCCTCCCTGCTTACCACTAAAAAAGCCCAGGTGACCGAAGCCACTCTAAGGCGGGGAGCTGAGGAGGGTGCGGAAATGCCCGGGAAACCAAAGCCCCACCCAAGGCCCTGTGCCCCTCAGCAATTATGAAGGGAAAGTTGAGGAAAAGTGTGACACTTTGGCTCCCAATCTATTGGCAGTAGGGAGGTCAATCCACGGAAGAGACGCCGTCACTTGAGATCTAGAAAATATATAAGTGTGTTTGCTAAGCTGGCTAAAATCATCTGATGGTAGCTAGAAAGAAATAAAGAAATCGTAGTGGGTTTGAATAAAAGTTTGGCAGTACCTTTCGAAACGAAGGGCGAACGTTATCTGGTTGGTGTCGCAGTATTTATGCTCGTGACTGTACATGAGAGCTTGAACAAGATAAGCTATTGGTGCCATGAATTTTGGTAACAAAACTAAGTCAGTAATCTATTTTTTATTAATTTCACCACACCACCAAACATCTCCAATGAAATTAATGAAAGCATATATGTGATCCACCGGGATTCGAACCCGGGTTATCACACACAGATTTTTAGAGACCTTAACCATTACACCACCACCTTATCTTTATACATGATGCACTGGGTTAAACAGCATTGATTAAGGGGAGGTATTTAGTTTGTTCCCTAGACCTCCATCAAGCTTAAAATTACACCCCCTTGAGTCCCTTTCAAGATAAATTTGTACATTTTTCGGTAGAAAAATGTCTCGGCCGAAGGCCGGTTCCTCTTAAATTACAGGCTTGCTATCGCTCGCCAGGATAAAATCGACACCTGAATTGCACGAAAGGTCTTAATATGGAGTGAAAGTTCTTAAAATCGCTAAACTAATGGGGCAAACGTTTTATAATATCAAAAGCAATGGGGCTAAACATGAGGGAGAAAGGGGTCAAGAAAAAAATCCCTCACGTGGAGATCTCCCCTTAAGCATCATAATTTAGTACATTTTGTTGTTCCTTATAGCCCTGAAATGTAAGGGATCCACTGGTCTATTAACAAGCGTCTCACTTGAGTGTATTCAAGTACTGTACGACAATCTTACATAAATGTTAAACAAAAATGATTTAGTGATTGAATTTTAAATAATCAAATACTATTAAAATAGTGGTTTCACTCCCAAACATTAAGTGCAGCTAAATATAAACCTTCGAATAATGAAACGAACCTCCTAAATGTATATACCATTTTGTAATAAATGAATGAGAAAATTTGATTCAGTTTGTGAGTTTAAAAAACTTATGGCCACGATTTACGTAACAGAGTTTCCATACATCAACGGTGTGTGGTGATGGGCTGGTCTATCAGAGTGAGAACTGAGAGATCTCTGCCATACCCATAGCTTACTCTGACTGTTCCTTTTACTCATATATTTTCTAGATCTCAGGTGACAGCGTGTCTTCCGTGGATTGACCTCTTGCAGATTGGAAGCCAAAGCGTCACATTTTTCCTTTACCCCTCAACTTTCCCTCCATAATTGCTAAGAGGCACAGGGCCTTGGGTGGGGCTTTGGTTTTCCGGGCGTTTCCACACCCTCCTCAGCTCCCCACCTTGGAGGGGCTTCGGTCACCTGGGCTTTATTAGTGATAAGCAGGGAGGGTTTTGTGGGGGTGCTCGGTTATGACCTTGGACTTACTCAGGACCTTGGGGCTGCTCGACCAGACAGCCTGGGGAACAGCAACAACAACAAACTTCAACGGCGTTTGTTGAACACATTTAGAAAGTTTTACGTATGTTGCAATCATTACAGAATATCTTGGTAATATGAATCATAAATGTGTTTCAAAGGCCAGATGAAAAATATATACTGGTAGATATATTTTGTAAATACTCATTATGAGCACCAAATGTGTTAGTCTATGTGTCGTCTATTGCACATAAGAGTTTTACAGTGTGGTCAATTGTTACGTTACTTTAGTTGATTAGTTGTTTTGTTGTTTTACTGTGTTCGTATAAGTTTTGGTTTGTTTATTTTGCAAGTTTTACATTATAACTTTACACAGCTTGTAACGTGGGGGAGTTTGAGTGCGACAACAGGAGGTGTATAAACATCAACAGAAAGTGTGACGGAGCCCAAGACTGCCAAGACAACAACGATGAGGAAGGTTGTCCTACACGTGAGTATACTATATTAACCCTCTCACGACCATATGACGCAGAGGTTGCCAGATTAGCAATACTAAATACAGTTCTCTCACTTATAATTACCTCTCCAATGAGTTTTCTGCCCACAGCTAACTCAAAGACAACTGCAGAGGTTGAAGTAACTAAACTAAAGTTTTCTAAATACCCCTGATGGTAACAAAGGCTTTAAAGTATCCCTAATAGGCTCAAAATTGCATCAAGAATGTGAGAGGGTTAATCTGCATAGTCCAATCAGTCTATGCCAACAGAGGGTTTAACTTAGGAACATTGCATACTATTGTCCTTGGTTGCATTTTGATACTTTTGTACTTTTTGTACTTTTGTAGATGTTTAGGTGACAATCACCACGGTCGATCTGGGGATCCGCCGCTATTGAGCTCGTCCTGGAATCTTACGACTCTGAATCATACGATTCTATACAGGACTGTCCATGCCATTTGTATCGGCACTAGCTTAGAGAAGAGTGTTGAGAGGGGAGAAGGGGTTGGAGTAGCTTTGTTATGTGTGTTTAGTCTGTATACGTCGTCAGGATGTCTCCTGAAAGTACAGTACTGTATTGATAAAAACATGTCTAGAATCAACATAATTTGAGTTAGTGGAATAGGAGTGGATTGCATCAAACAAAGTTTAGGTGTGTTGGTAAATTTGTCAAGATGGTTGAAAGTATGATCGGAGCTCCATAACTCCTCTTTCGGGTATGGTGTAAAAACTTATTCCTACACGGTGGTTGCCATGGAAAGAGAGAGAGTAATTGATTGATTAATTGACAAATAAGTTAACCCTTTCACGCACATATGACGCAGAGGTTGCCAGATTAGCAATAAGAAATAGAGTTCTCTCACTCTTACAATTACCTCTCCAAAATTAGTTTTCTGCCCACAGCTAACTCAAAGACAACTGCAGAGGTTGAAGTAACTAAACTAAAGGTTTCTAAATACCTCTGATGGTAACAAAGGCTTTAAAGTATCCCTAATAGGCTCAAAATCGCGTCATATGTCGGAGAGGGTAAATAGACAGACACATAGATTAACGTTGTTGTCTGTATTTAACCCCATAAAGAGGAACCCATGGACCCTTGCCGCGGAGACTCCAAATTCCAATGTGCCAGCGGGACGTTCATTTGTGAAATCCAATGTTGTGATGGTACTGAGGACGGGGACGACGAACAGGGCTGCGGTAAGTGCTGGCAACTTTTATCACACGCCCTCCTCAGCTCCCTGCCTTGGAGTGGCTTCGGTCACCCGGGCTTTATTAATTGTAAGCAGGGAGGGTTTTGTGGGGGCGCTCATTTATGGCCTTGGCCTTGCTCAGGACCTTGGGGCTGTTCGGCCAGACAGCCCGGGGAACAGCAACAACAACAACAACGGTCAACTTTTTTGTCAACTTTTCGCTCAACAATAAATACAGTACATGAACTTGATATGGTTTTGAACTATTTGATGGTTCTCAAATATCAAGTCAGTTTGCTTCAAAAGTTAGCCATCACTATCTCATGCGAATATACTGTATATACTCGGGCACATACCCCCTAGCTGTGGGTGGCCGACTCGAGACAGAGCCGGAACAGAAACAACATTTAGAGTTCTAATGCTTAGGGTCCGGGACCACTTTCGCGTTCCCTCGCCCCTTACTCTGTTTCGTCTAGTAGGTAAATTTTACAAGAGGAGGAGCTAACTTTCACTAAATGGCGAGATGTACAGTCGCGCTAATAAGTCATGTCCCGGCTGTCATCACGTTTGGCTTGCTCTGTGCTGTATTAATGTCTGTCAGATGTTGAATAGGGTGGGTAAGTGTAGGAACATGTTTGTATATTTCACTCGATATGAAGAAATGAAGCTTAGATATTGCTGATACCAATTGTTGATCAAAACATACTTGGTGCCGAGACATCACTTATTAGCGCGACTGTACAGCAGAATTATTATGTTCCCTCCACCAACCGACTTTATCCTATACTCAATCTATCTATATGCTATCTACTGTATATGCTCAGGCCCAATCCCCACTTTTCCTAGTTTTTATTTTATTATCCTCTTATTTTATTATTTTTTTATTTATTTATTTATTTATTTTTTTACTTGGGGGTGGCCGACTCAAGACAGAGCAAGAACAGGGAAATCACAAAAAACACAACAGAAAACAACGAACAAACACAGACAAAACACAAAACAGAACAACGAACAAACACAGACAAAACACAAAACACAAAACAGAACAACGAACAAACACAGACAAAACACAAAACACAAAACAGAACAACGAACAAACACAGACAAAACACAAAACAGAACAACGAACAGACACAGACAAAACACAAAACAGAACAACGAACAAACACAGACAAAACACAAAACACAAAACAGAACAACGAACAAACACAGACAAATTTGACATCAAAGTAAATTGGTGCATTTCTTTACCCAGCGTGTAGTGCTGGCGAGTTCGAGTGCGACAACCGGAGATGTATTGACCCCGTCCGAAAGTGTGACGGTACGCAAGACTGCCAAGACAACAAGGACGAGCAATATTGTGCTATCCGCAGCTTGTATACATAATGCCAAAGCCACTCCAACAGCATCCTCTCTCTCTCTCTAACACCCCTTCTCAACACTTCAGAAAATAGGAAAGTAGAAATTAGCTATGAGCCAAAGCCACTCCAACAGCATCCTCTCTCTCTCCAACACCCCTTCTCTTCTCAACACTCTTCAGAAAACAGGAAAGTAGAAATTAGCTATGAGCCAAAGCCACTCCAACAGCATCCTCTCTCTCTCCAACACCCCTTCTCCTCTCTACACTTCAGAAAATAGGAAAGTAGCTACGAGGTGCCGTCGTAAAGGCTTATCCCTCAATACCTTCACTTGACAACAAAGCCACTCCAACAGCTTCATCTCTCTCCAACACCCCTTCCCGCTCTCTACACTCTTCAGAAAATAGGAAAGTAGAAAGTAGCTACGAGGTGCCGTTGTCAAGGCTTATCCCTCAATACCTTCACCTGACCTGACCTGTAGTATTTGGTTGAAGGAATAAGGATACAGGAGGTAGTACTGTAGTAGAGGTGGGTTACAATACAATTAAATTCATTATCAAATTTATTTCTACATCTAACTATGTCTTTATCATTATACAGATTGCTATCAATAATAAAACCAAGATATTTATGGTCAGCAACAGAGTTTAAAATGTTACCATTCATATATATTTCAGGACCTACCGTACTGTACGATCGTTATTGCATTTAAAAAACATACAGACTGTCTTACTCTCGTTAATTGTTAAATCTAATGATGTTGATGACACTTGTATTTTATCTATCAAATATTGTAAACTTTTAGCTGATGGAGCCATTAATGCAAGGTCATCTGCATAGGCAATTATATTACAACACTGCACCCTTGTTTGTTTTTTGTTTTTTTTTTTTTTCCCCCCCAACTACCCCCTCTCAGGCATAGGCTGATAGCCTTTACACTCTACCGCTGAACACGGTGAGGCCCGTGAGGTCTTGTTCCAGTCTAGGGAGTGAGACATGCGAAGCACCTATTCACGGCTCGAACCCAACTCCATCTCTGAAGCTGCTTCGCCTCTGCGCTTCACAGTCTCACTCCCCAGGCTCGGACCCTCACTCTCAGAACGCCAGCTATTGAGCAATTAACTCGCTAGGCATTGCCCCCCTGTAGCATATTTTGAATATGGGAATATTCATACAATGCTATTTAATCAGGGAACAATGAGGGTATTTTGTTTTGGCATTTAGGTGTGCTGTGGTAATGCACTGGCACTAGGTACAGCACAAATTCCATCCCAATAATATCTTCCCATTGACATATTGGGATTCGAACCCGGGTCCATTGGATTACCAGTCCAGTGGCGAGACCACTCTGCCACACCTCCATGTAGTCAGTTCATTTAAGATAGAGTCAATGTATATAGAAAACAATAATGGTGATAGCACACCTCCTTGTCTAACTCCATTCCTTATTGCCCATTTCTTATAAAAAGTACCTTCATATTTTACCATTACAGCTTGATGTCGGTAAAAATAAAACAATATATTTACAATAAAAATTGAAATATCCATTGCTAAAAGCTTATTTAAAAGTTTAAAATTATTAACTTTATCAAAGGCTTTACTATAATCAATGAAACAGGAATACACATTTGACCCACTACTAGTTCTTGTTGTTGTTGTTGTTCCCCAAGCTGCCTGGCCGAACAGCCCCAAGGCCCCGAGCAAGGCCAAGGCCATAATAGAGCGCCCCCACAGAACCCTCCCTGCCGACCACAATAAAGCCGGGGTGACCGAAGCCACTCCATGGCGGGGAGCTGGGGAGGGTGCGGAAACGCCCGGGAAACCAAAGCCCCACACAGGGCCCTGTGCCCCTCAGCAATTATGAAGGGAAAGTTGAGGGGCAAAGGAAAAATATGACGCTTTGGCTTCCAATCTTGGTAGATTGGGAGGTCAATCCACGGAAGAGACGCCGTCACTTGAGATCTAGAAAATATATAAGTAAAAGGAACAGTCAGAGTAAGCTATGGGTATGGCAGAGATCACTCAGCTCTCACTCTGATAGACCAGCCCATCACCACCCACTACTAGTGTACCTTAATACTGTTTCTTTCAATACCATACAGGCTGAGGAAGTGGAATATTTCTCCCTGAAACCATGTTGCCTATCATTTAAGTTTACATGTTTTATTATTTTGTATTGTAGACAGTATTCAAATAATTTCATAAAGTTTGAAGATGACATTATTGGTCTATGATTGTCAATTGATGATTGATTCTTATATTTATCTTTAATTAAAGGCATGATGATTCCATATGTCATTTTTGATGGTAAATAACCATGAACAATAAAGGAAGAAAACAATTTTGATATTAACATTAGCATTTCTTCAGGACAATATTTCGGATGGTTTGAATGAATATTATCAGGGCCTATTCCACAGTTGAGGTCTGATATAGCTTTTGACATATCATATGTCGTTATACTACCATATATTTCACCTTTTCTAACTGGCATACATAATTTATCATATTGTAAGTCTTTTGCATTCTGACAATTGCTATCATCAAATATACATTTAAATTTATTCAAAAAAAGCTCCACAATCTTATTGGCATCACATTCTCCTTCAATGTTTACATTCAGGAAAGTTCCGGCATTATTATTCTTTACCTTTTTAACTTCTTTCCAGAATCTATATAATATTTGCAATTGTCTGTGTGTGTGTGTGCCTGTTCTTTATGCATGGCCACAGTTTTTAAGCTGGAGCGTTCATACTTGGTATGCATAGTAAGGGGGTCCCTAGGCAGGTTTTAGTGAAAAAATAGAATTCCCCAGGGTGAAAGGGACAGAGAAAATGGGCGCGATCGCTTTTGGTTTAAAAAAAGATTGCCGTTTGGGGCAGGAGGCGGCCTCCGATCGAAAAGGTGTATGGAACGAAAGTTGTTCGCAGCCCCCCAAAATGGGGGTACGGATGAGGTCAGATCCAAAATCGGAGGTCATTTAGCGGCCGAAATCGAGGTCGCCGTTTAATGAGGCACAGGGAGGTCGAGGCCGGTGATTATGGTAGTAGTAGTATTGTGATGATTGTGGTAGTAGTGATTGATGATGGTGATTATGGTGGTAGTAGTGATGGTGATTACCCGGGCAACGCCGGGTACCCCTGCTAGTACCTTATATTTTTTATTGCTAAGCGAATCAAGTAATTTATCATTTCTAATCCTCTTTTCATTTTTCTTGACAACTTTCAAGGCATTCTTAAACGCTTTCCTAGATTTCTTCATTTCATCTAATTGTGGACCAGATGTCGGACATCCTATAATTTTCCATTTTAAAAATCTACCTCTTGCTAGTTTATGTAAGCCCTTCACATGATCATTCCAGCCAGGTACCACCCTTTGATTATTCTTTGATTCATAATTATATTATAATAATAATAATAATAATACTTTATTTCAGAATCACACAGTACAGAGGGGACCATACTGGGGTCCATATATACCTTACAGTAACATAAATATATATAAGCTACTGTAGGCTACATAGGCTACATAAAATAAAAAGAAATTAAATAATACCCAGCTTGCTATCATGTAGTTCACAGCACTGCCTCAACCAAAAACAGTGGTCATCAAACTACTGTGTTACCAAAACCACTGTCCTAATTGCTACAGTACCATGCCTCACATCATTTAGCTTCCGGTACAGTATGTTGCTTCAGTACAGTATAGGAATATCGGTACTGTACTGCACTATGAGGTTCAGTACCGGTATGCTAATTCTGTAGAGTAGCAGACCTGAAATAATTACTTAAGGTTAAATATAGAGCAACTTCCTCCAGTGTGCCTGGATCCTAGAGGTGTACACTATGCTTGGAGTTTGTAGCATTTTAATGATACTGTTCTCAGAAGTGTTAAGGCGCTGAATGAATTTATATGATAGCTTTCTAATGAGTGATTGGTAACAGTGTAAGTTCATATAGGCACATAGCATACTTGTACTCTCATATTTTGAGAGCCCCAGAAACATTTTCATGATATTGTGATATGAGATACTTAGTCTATTCACTGTAATTTTCTTATAGTTCCACCATAGTTGTGCTGTATACATTGGTGAGCAGTAGGAGTTGAACAATGTTATTTTTGTATCCCATGTGCACATATGAAATTTTCTTAATATTGAATTTCCCTGCATGTAAAGTTGCCTTCGCTGACGACCCATATCCTCATCATCTGAGCGATCACTTGAAATATAGTGTCCTAGATACTTTACTTTACTTAATTCTTCTATAATTCATACAAATGGAATTTAGGTAGCTTTGATTTCAATAGAAGGTTAGATTTAAATATTATGATATTGATCTTTATAGGATATTGAGAAGAAGCATTCAAAAGTATGGAAACTATATTGTTATAAAGATGGGTTAAGTCATCAATATGATTTTTATCAGCACATCTACTGTATATGTACCACAGTCTAGGCATTCACAATTTATCATATTCAATTAATGAGTTAATGTTTCTTTTATATTCAGTTGTTGTTGTTGTTGTTCCCCAAGCTGCCTGGCCGAACAGCCCCAAGGCCCCGAGCAAGGCCAAGGCCACAACCGAGAGCCCCCACAGAACCCTCCCTGCCAACCACAATAAAGCCTGGGTGACCGAAGCCACTCCATGGCGGGGAGCTGAGGAGGGTGCAGAAACGCCCGGGAAACCAAAGCCCCACCCAGGGCCCTGTGTCCCTCAGCAATTATGAAGAGAAAGTTGAGGGGCAAAGGAAAAATGTGACGCTTTGGCTTCCAATCTTGGTAGATTGGGAGGTCAATCCACGGAAGACACGCCGTTACTTGAGATCTAGAAAATATATAAGTAATAGGAACAGTCAGAGTAAGCTATGGGTATGGCAGAGATTGCTCAGTTCTCACTCTGATAGACCAGCCCATCACCACATGACTAGAACCCAATCCTCTCAGCATCAGGTAGGAAAGGCCCTAGAAAGCCGCCTTTGGTGGGGGGATAGCTCCCCTATTTCAACCCCTTTTGGGGTTGGGCACCCGCCCAACATCCAGATTACTAAATAACTTCCAGTCAACAAAATCATGTGTACTTGTCTCCCGAGTTAAATTAATTTCAGTAGACACATCAACACACAACTCAAATGCTAAGGGGAAGTGGTCAAACAGAGCAAGGTCATATCGTATAACAATGTCATCAATGTTTTTAACCCCTTCAGACTCATATGACACAGAGGTTGCCAGATTAGCAATAAGAAATAGAGTTCTCTCACTCTTATAATTACCTCTCCACAATTAGTTTTCTGCCCACAGCTAACTCAAAGACAACTGCAGAGGTTAAAGGTTTCTAAATACCCCTGATGGTAACAAAGGCTTTAAAGTATCCCCAATAGGCTCAACACAGCTAACTCAAAGACAACTGCAGAGGTTGAAGTAACTAAACTAAAGGTTTCTAAATACCCCTGATGGTAACAAAGGCTTTAAAGTATCCCTAATAGGCTCAAAATTGCGTCATATGTCGGAGAGGGTTAAGGATATTTTCTGATGCAGCTATATGATCAATCCAGCTAGTGGAATTTTTGGCTGGACAATAGATATGTAAAGGACTCCTTTGGTAAATACTTAGAATCAGCAAGAGATAAATTCCTATGTTCTAAGAAGTACAACAAATCTCTCCCAAATCTACCTCTATCGGTATTAGCATTAACCCCTCAGACCCGGTTGGGCTCTGAGGCATCCATAAAAAACACCCCGCGGAACCCGGAAGGGCTCTGAGACTCCGGCAGCTTGAAAGCCTGTAAGCTTGGTTTGAAAGCCGTCCGTCCGACGCATGTAAACAACAGCCGGTTGGACCGACGCCGCGCATCTCCGACCACAAGAAGGAGAGGCGTCCTTGTTTGTGTGTGCCTGTATGTTATTGTTAAGTAGTGAAAAGTAATGAGAAGTAGCTGACCACAAAATTATCTCCACGGAAATCGTCATCACAACTGAACCAGTTGACTTAGAGAGCTCTACTCAACGCCATTGTACAGGTACAAAACACATCTACACTTGGGGATGCGCAGGAATGCGGAAGCAGTCAAAATAACAAAGATACGGTAGCCTAGGCGTAGACGTTTTTCGGCCAAAACCCCCGGGTTTCGGTATGGAATACATAGCCGGGTCTGAGGGGTTAAAATCCCCAGCAATAAGTATATTACATATGTGTTGCTCACATAGGACGTTTTCAAGAGTTGCCAGAGCATTTCGAAATTCATCTAAGGAATCATAATTTTGTTTGTCACAAGGAAGATAAACATTCAAAAGTAAGATTGGCATTGATTCAGTTAAAATTGAAATTCCCAGTATCATATCATTACAATAAATGGGTTCCATAATGGGGTGTTATGTGTGCGATTAGTTTGCTTGGGAAACAGATTAACTTGCTCATGTAGTAATGTACATTGTACACCCTATGTGGTGGATTGTGTTCTTTTATTTCATAGATTTCATTTTAGTAAGCGTTGTTTCCACATGGCGATTTTGATAATTTAATTTGACTTTATATTGTCCTTGTCCCAATTTTGGTTTGTTTAGTTTGCAAGTTTTACATTTTAATAGTACTAAAGGTTTTCTTCCACAATATTGCAACGCCTTTAGACGGTCGACCTTCCAATATACCTTAATTTGACTTATCATTCACACAAGCTATCCCATCAAATTTATCGATAATTGATTTAACCCTCTCCGACATATGACGCAATTTTGAGCCTATTAGGGATACTTTAAAGCCTTTGTTACCATCAGTTTTTTCCTTTTTTTTTTTTGTTTTTTTTTTTTTTTCTCTGTGATTGAGGGAGGCAAAAGGCATAACTGCCTATAGCGAGTGCCTCCCCCATAGTTGAAAGAGTGACAGGTCCAAAATCAAGGGACGTTCGAGCCAGTTGTCTTTGAGTTAGCTGTGGGCAGAAAACTAATTTTGGAGAGGTATTTATAAGAGTGAGAGAACTCTATTTCTTATTGCTAATCTGGCAACCTCTGCGTCATATGAGTCTGAAGGGGTTACGAAGAGATAGGTCATCTTTCCACAACATTATTTCCTGTAGTAATATCATATCATATTCATTAGTTAATGTTTTAACAGTTTCAGCGTTGTTTCTCACAGAATTACAGTTATAAGACACAATTCTCACCATTTTACAATAATAATAAGATTAAGATAGATAGATAGATAGATAGACATATAGACAGAGCCCGAATAGGGACATCACAACAGAAAACAATGAACACACAAAAACAAAATACAAATTCACACACATCATAATTGTATTGAAAGGGTGAACAATACAGTAGGGGCTCACATAGAACGAGTCGCTTATAGAACGACCGACCTAAAATATTGTTCCAAAATTTTTGTTAGGAACGAATGTGATCATATAGAACGATTTCGCCATCAAAGTAGGGCAAATCCGAGGAGTTCTCATATAGAGCGCTGAAATATTGTACGCTCCTGACGGAAATTTACGCTTACAGTGAACATTGACCATATTGGGCCACCAAAATGCCACGATCACATAGAACGAAATCACATAGAACGGCCTCGTTTATCGACCAATTTCTCGTTCTATGTGAGACCCTACTGTATATTCCTTGATAATATTCAAGGACACTAGTGCGACGTTATGAGAATCAATTTATTAGGGAAAATAGGCACCAATAGATTCGCCATATTTTTCTCCATATAGTCCGCATGGAGGATTTTCATTATCAACAAATTGAAAAATACCCACTTCACAGACAAATACACCAAAAATCTAAGTCAAAGCGGGGGTGTGGGGGCGGCAGCCCCCACCTATAATACTAGGATAGGTTGTTGTTGTTGTTGTTGTTCCCTAAGCTGCCTGGCCGAACAGCCCCGAGTCCCTGAGGAAGGCCATGGCCACGATCGGGCTTTCCCACAGAGCTCTCATTGAGTGTAGATCGTGTTGTTGGCGTAAGTGGTTGTGTGAAATGCAGTCTTCTATGATGTGTTTAATGGTATGGGGTGCTGTGTTACATCCCGGGCAGGCGTCGACAACGGAGTCATCCAGTCTCTTCTGATAGCTCAGGAGAGCTGGATGGTGTCCGCATCTCAGCCTGGCCAGGTGGACTCTGTCCTCGCGAGGAAGGGAGGATTCGGAAGGATGGATTTCGGGAGGTCGTGCATGCAGCTGCGTGTTGTCTGTGAGTGAGTGGATGGATCGGTGAGAGATATGAGTATGGATGTGCTTCTGGAAGTTGGTTCGGGGTGGGCAGGGAGGGAGAGAGAACAATAATTGTGTGTGATACCGTGTGCTGGGTGTTGTTTTGATATTTCTTGGTGTCTGTGGGTGTGTTGCCATGTAGTTTAGTGTGTGGTCTTGGTTCGTGGAGGCTGCTGCCAGGAATTGAGTGCCTCTCATGTCCAGATGGTCTTTGACTTTGAGGATTTTGGTTTCTTGATGTGGGTGCAGTAGCTGTGCAACCTGTAATGATCTTCAGGGCTTTGTTTTGTATAGTCTGTAAGGTCTTATGATGTGTTTCAGCTAGGTTAGAAGCCCAGGCTGGGCTTGCCTATTCCATCACTGATCTTATGTATTGTTTATATACTGTGGTGGTAGTTTCTTTGTTGTGTCCAAATTTTGTGTGAGCAAGTGACCTGAAGGCATTAAGTCTGGGTGTCAGTTTCTTTTTAATGTTTGTGGTGTGCTGTTTGAATGTCATATGAGTATCATATGTTACTCCTAGGATTTTGGGTGTGTGTGTATGTGTTAGGGGTGTGTTGTTTATGGTGAGTTGAGGGATGTATTCGTGTTCTCCTGTCCAACTTGTGAGCAGGGTTGCGGTGGATTTGGCTGGGGCTAGATTAAGTCTGTTTGTAGTGCACCAGCCATGTAGTGTGTTGAGATAGGGTTGAAGGTGATCTGTTGCTCTTTTTGGGTCATGGTGTGTGCATGTGAGTGTTATGTCATCTGCATAGGAGGCTAAGTTTATTTGGGGCGTATTGGGTGTAGTTATATCGTGCATGTACAGATTGAAGAGTGCGGGCGATAGGACGGATTAGGATAGGTTAGGTAAGGTTGTTAGGTTAGGCTAATGTCCTTTCAAAGGAGTATATAGGCTATACTCTATGCAACTCAACTTTGCCGCCGGCCTCTGCAGCAGATACGAGACCGCGCCTGTGATTGGCTATCTGGCCAATAGGAGAGGCAGAGCTGATAATTTATTGATTATCTTTATGATTCCTTATTTATTAATTAAACTAGATACGTTTAAGAAATGTTAATGATTATTTAATAAATTACAGTGCTATCCGACTCTAAAGCGCTATTAAATATAACATGACACACAATAATAACGTATATATCGTAAAGTAAAAACAAGGAGATACAGAATTGATAAACAGGGGAAGTAAGCGAGAGGGAAGGCTGACTGGCTCGGGCCCGTGCATATTAGCGAATCACAGGCCGTGCTTGACTTCGCACACATTTAAAGTAGACAGTGACGATAATTCTTACCTTGCTTGTGTTTACAGTATTATATCTTACGATTTTATGTGTTCCTTGTGGTATTTTATAGCTCTTAAGGTTCGGATATCACTTATCACACCATTAGAATGACCTAAACCTATCTAATATAATTAATATATATGGAATATAAAAGAAAAGCTTAATTAATTCATACGATAATGTGATATCCTCATGTTCCATCATAGGCTATATTTTATATGTTCTTTTGCTTAGCATACTCTGCGACCTTATGAACAATAGCACGAAGCCAACGAAAGGTAAACATGAATAGATAATGGTTATATCTGCACATACAGACACAAATAAGATAATGGTTATATCTGCACATACAGACACAAATAAGATAATGGTTATATCTGCACATACAGACACAAACAAGATAATGGTTATATCTGCACATACAGACACAAATAAGATAATGGTTATATCTGCACATACAGACACAAATAAGATAATATTTGAGTTTAAAAGACGCCGCCGGGCCAGTGCAGTGTTGCCAGGAGGTGGTTTGTTTTATATTTATACACTGCATTTCCATCTTTTCGGCGGTTTCTGAATATTATGCTCAGTGTGTTGTATGCGAAATAACAAAGGGGTTTGCATGCTACTTTCTAGTATAATAACTTGGCTAAATTGTAACCACAACATCAAGGATAAGTGCATATAATACAAACTCTGGAACCTTTAATGTCTAGGGCGTGATGTCATTGCCAGCCAATCACAGGCGCGGTCTCGTATCTGCTATAGAGGCCGGCGGCAAAGTTGAGTTGCATAGAGTATAGTAAACACTAGGATAGCCTATACCCGGTCAGAGGTAAGAAGAAGAAGAAGAAGAGTCCTGCAGTAGTCTCCTTGAATGCTACCCAACAGTTTCCTCTCTCTCCAACACCCCTTGTACAGACCAATAACACACATAACAAAGCCACTCCAACAGCTTCTCCCCTCTCTACACTCTTCAGAAAAATAGAAAAAGTAGAATGTAGATACGAGGTGCCGTTGTAAAGGCATATCCCTCTATGCCTTCACCTGACCTGATCATCATGCGATAACTGGTACAAAACACTACGCATCAAAGAGTAGCGATATAGTAAAATTCTAAGCGATAAAAAGACGATTACACAAACACTACTGTACGTATAAAGGGTGACTGGACGACTCGGCCCATGGGACAACTCGGCTCGGACAGCCCGGCCCACTTTTGGACAACTAGGCCCATTATTTGAGACAGCTCGGCCCCATGTTTTGCTATGGGGCAATTTGACGAGACCAGTCAGGATATAGGATGGGGAGAGCTAAGTGGAGGGTTTATGGCGTGTGTGTAATGTGGATGAAATGTTCGTTTATTGTATAATTATGTCATAGGCTAGTTCTCTCGCCATAATGTGTAGGTTAGGTTAGGTTAGGTTAGGTTAGGTTAGGTTAATTACGAGTTGTCTCGTAATTAACACAGGGCCGAGCTGTCTCGTTTTTACTGGGCCGAGCTGTCTCGCCGTGGGCCGAGCTGTCCCGTGGGCCGAGTAGTCTAGCATTCCGTATAAAGTAGCATTATATTCAGGTTCTATCTATCTATCTATTGCCTGACACCGTGATCCCCGAAGGGGTGGTCACGAACGAACCGCCCCCATGCACCTCTGTCCCCAGTCAGTCGACGCCCCTCCCCCAACCAGCACCGCCCTCGTTCATGTACTTCCTCACGCCATCCTTCCACCTCATATTCGGTCTACCTCTCCCTCTCTGTCCCTCCGCCTCGCTCTCGTACACCCTCTTAGTCATTCTCTCGCTTTCCATACGTTCCATATGGTCGAACCATCTCAAGTTGTTCCTTTTCACACTTTCCAGCACATCTACCTCCACACCACACCTCCTTCTTACTTCCTCATTAGTCTGTCTATCCCTCCATGTAACTCCGCACGCACTCCTTAAGTAATTCATTTCCACTGCTCTCACTCTTGGTCTGAGTCTCTCAACCAACGTCCATGCTTCGCTTCCGTAAGTCAGTGTCGGGATTACCACACTGTCATGCAAGGACTTCACTTCCATACTGACCACCCTATTTCTTGTTACTGCTTTTAGCATTCCTACAACCCTCTTCCCCTGTTGTACCCTCTCCCGCACTTCTTCATCCATAGTCCCATCTTTACTCAACACACTGCCCAGATACTTAAAAGAGTTGACGATCTCCATAGCCTGACTGTTTAGCTTCACCTCACACTCTGTGACTTCACCCCTTTCGAAGACCATAACCTTGCTCTTCCCCGTATTTACCTTCAAATTCCGTTTTTCGCACACTGTTCCAAACTCATTTACCAGACCCTGCAACTCCCATTCATTATCACTCATCAGAACTGTATCATCTGCAAACAGCAGTATAGGTAGCTTCCACTCAATTCCCTCCCTTTTCAGCGATACACCAACATCCACTGCTCTTGATAGTATTTCTTTCATGACTCCATCCATATATACAGTAAACAACCACGGGGACATCACACACCCCTGTTTCAAACCAACATTCAGGTCAAAGAACTCGCTCTGCTCACTCTCCACACGTACTGCCGCCTTTGCACCCTCATACATGCTCTTCACTGCTTTCAGCAACTTGCCCTCTACTCCGTATATTCTAAGTACTTTCCACAAACCTTCTCTATCCACTCTGTCATAGGCCTTCTCCAAGTCCATAAAGGCAACATACACCTTTTGTTTCTTCTCCAGATACTTCTCCACAACACAATTCAGGGTAAAAATCTGATCTACACATCCTCTTCCCTTCCTAAAACCTCCCTGCTCGTCGCCTATCCATTTCTCCGTTCTCACTCTCACTCTCTCAATCACTACCCTACTGTATACCTTCCCTACTACGCTTAGAAGACATATTCCTCGGTGGTTACCACACACTTCTCTTTCCCCTTTGCCCTTATATAGGGGGACTATTATGCCAGTCTTCCAGTCATCGGGTGCACTCCCCTTCTCCCATGCTAGTTTGCACATTTTCCATACCCATTCTATCACTATCTCACCACCATACCTCAACATTTCCCCACACACTCCATCTGTTCCTGGTGCTTTCCCCAACTTCACTCTTTTCATGGCTTCCCACACTTCTGACCTCCTGATCCCCTGATAAGTAACATGCTTATTATTATTATTATTATTATTATCATTATTACTGTATGTGTTGCCCCCTCCCCTATCTCCCATATCAGTAAAGGTCTAACCGCCCTTTGTTCCCATACCAACTAACGAATATGCTATACCCTGTTCCAAGTAGGTAGGCCATTTTTTTTTGTCTATGTGGATGAGGGATACAAAAGGCAAATTAGCCTGTGACGAATGCCTTCCCCAGAGTTGAAAGAGTGACAGGGCCAAAATGTCTGGACACACAGAGTTTGAATCAATTTAAGTCATATGATGAGGGAAAGATGGATTCAGGGAGAGAGTTCCAGAGCTCAGCTGTTGAATAGAAGAAAGATTGGGAGTATCGTATCACTCTTGAGTTATTGAATTGCACAGAGTATGAGTGGGATTGTGTTGCAAGATGGAGCTTGATGGAGGTCTAGCGAGGAAACTAAAACTAGATAATAAAACGATACATAAATGAGCAAATAAATAAGCCCATCTCCCCTTAACAGTAAACACTAGGGTATAACTAATCTCTCTTCCCTCCCCCGACAGTTCTCCCTGGTGTGTGAGAGGGCCTACCTACGAGCCACCTACCAAGGGGTCTACATGTTGGGCACCTTTCTCAGCCCCCTGCTGGCAGGATATCTGGCGGACAGGTAAGCTTTATTGGACGGTGGCGCTAATAAGTCATGTCTTGGCTGTCATTACGTTTGTCTCGCTCTGTACTGTATTAATGTCTCGGATGTTGAATAGGGTGGATAAGTGTAGGATCACGTTTGTACGTTTGTCTCGCTCTGTACTGTATTAATGTCTCAGATGTTGAATAGGGCGGATAAGTGTAGGATCACGTTTGTACGTTTGTCTCGCTCTGTACTGTATTAATGTCTCAGATGTTGAATAGGGCGGATAAGTGTAGGATCACGTTTGTACGTTTGTCTCGCTCTGTACTGTATTAATGTCTCAGATGTTGAATAGGGTGGATAAGTGTAGGATCACGTTTGTACGTTTGTCTCGCTCTGTACTGTATTAATGTCTCAGATGTTGAATAGGGCGGATAAGTGTAGGATCACGTTTGTACGTTTGTCTCGCTCTGTACTGTATTAATGTCTCGGATGTTGAATAGGGTGGATAAGTGTAGGATCACGTTTGTACGTTTGTCTCGCTCTGTACTGTATTAATGTCTCAGATGTTGAATAGGGCGGATAAGTGTAGGATCACGTTTGTACGTTTGCCTCGCTCTGTACTGTATTAACCCCTTCAGACTCGTATGACGCAGAGGTTGCCAGATTAGCAATAAGAAATAGAGTTCTCTCACTCTTATAATTACCTCTCCAAAATTAGTTTTCTGCCCACAGCTAACTCAAAGACAACTGCAGAGGTTGAAGTAACCAAACTAAACTAAAGGTTTATAAATACCCCTGATAGTAATAATGGCTTTAAAGTATCCCTATTTGGCTCAAAATTGCGTCATATGTTGGAGAGGGTTAATGTCTCGGATGTTGAATAGGGTGGATAAGTGTAGGATCACGTTTGTACGTTTGTACGTTTGTCTCGCTCTGTACTGTATTAATGTCTCTTGGATGTTGAATAGGGTGGATAAGTGTAGGATCACGTTTGTATATCACACTCAAAACGAATAAATCGAGTTTTAGATATTACTGATACCAATTATTGATCAAAACCTACTTGGTGCCGAAACATCACTTATTTGGCCGACTGTACACTCTAACACGTACAGTATATGTCCCCGGGCGCCATATTGTTTCTAACTCCCAGGAGCCCCTATTTCGGTATTATTCAAGAAGCCTACCGCGGCCTTCACACGTTCTCCGCGCTTACTTCTTATTGAACCATTTTTGAGGTTGAAGGTCTCACCCTCCCAGGAGTTCTTGTCATTATCATATATAATCCCAGCAGGGGCAAATAACCACTGGCCGTGCATTAATTTAAGAAAAACAGCGGTCAAATCCGACTTGCAGAGCTTGTGAATATTGGCGTGGTAGTGTCCTTTAATATTATCCTCATGACTGTTTTACTGTGTCAAATTTCTCACAACCATTAGATGATATTATGCCGCTTAACCCAAACTAACCCAAGTGGTCTCTTTGCATGGACCTCCCCTATATCGCTACATTAGTTTGGTGATACTAAGACGATTCATGTGCCTGTTTTTGCTGGGCGACTGATAACGAGCCTGCAATCTATGAGAAACCGGGACTTAGTTCTACCGAAAAATATACAAATTTAGCTTGAATAGTTTGTGAGAAAATAGCCATAATAAAACCATTGTATTGCAATATATCTAATGTCCTCTCTGTATATATAAGTTCCACTAATCCTATTTCTATAATGTTCATGCAGAGTTTAGTAATATTTACCAGAACGTCCCGGACTTCCCAAATTGACTAATTCCCTGAACGTGACGATAGTGCGTTGTTATGTGTGCAATTAGTTTGCTTGGGAACCAGATTAACTTGCTCATGTAGTAATGTACACCCTATGTGGTGGATTGTGTTGTTTCATTTCATAAATTTTATTTTAGTAAGCGTTGTTTCCACATAGCGATTTTGATATGTTGTTTTGACTTTATATTGTCTTTGTCCCAGTTTTGGTTTGACTTTGTTTGCAAGTTTTACATTTTAATGTGTCAGGTTTGGCAGGTATAAATAGTTTGAATAGTTTGCGAGAAAATAATCTTAATAAACCATCGTAGTGAAAGATCTACTGTACTATTAACTATACTGTATATACAGTATCTATAACTATATATAAAAGTTCCACTAATCCTACTTCTGTATTGTGTCAGGTTTGGCCGGTACGTGGTGGTTCTGGTGACCCAAGCGGTGATTATGACCACATCCCTGGTCATGGTCCTCCTTAAGCCGGTATCACACGAGAGCTTTTATAGTCAACATTCGATGATCAACATTTTTCTGGCAACATTTCTGGAATATTTTGCAGCGGTATCGGAAACTAGACTGTTGATAGATGAATTTAGGTGACCGAAATATTCTAAATGTTGACTTCATAAGCTGCCAGACCAGTGTTAAGGATAAATGTTGAGTGAAAAAGCGCTCGTGTGATACCGGCTTTACTAACTTCACCGCCATACTGATCATAAGGCTCCTAGGTGGCTCTGTCAACCTCCTCACCTTCTTTATCCTAGGTGGGTGTCTCTCCTTATATCACTATCCTTGTTTTATCAGTCTCCTATGTGGCTCTGTCAACCTCCTCACCTTCTTTATCCTAGGTTGTTATAGGTAGCGCCAACGAACTTGACAATTATCTCGATCCCTGACCTCTTCGTAACTCAAAAATACCTTAAGCAAACTGGCTGTAAATTTCCACACCTATTTCCTGGTGTACTCTTCCCAAATTATAGAAATGGCAGCCCTATTGCTTTCATTAATTTTGAGTTATAAGATGTTAAGGGGTCCAAATTATTGTCAAGTTGGTTGGCGCTACCTATAACTCTCCTTATTTCACTATCCGTGTTTTATTATCCTTCATGGTGCTATCAACTTACTCGCCTTTTTTATCAAAGGTTGGCATATCTCCCTATTTCACTTATCATTATTTTGTTATCCTTGGTGGCACTGTCAACCAACTCACCTTTATCCTAGGATCGTAGAGCTCTCCTTAGTTCATGTATCCTTGTCTTAAGCTAATCTATCAACCCTTTGGGAAGAGTCAGTCAGGGAATAGGTGTTGAAATTTACAGCTCAATTTGCTCTAACCCTTTTTGAGTTATAGAAGATAGAGGTCACGTTTCTGGCCTGCCTATAATGAATGAACTATTGTATTAATGAATGAACTATTGTATTAATGAATGAACTATTGTATTAATGAATGAACTATTGTATTAATGAATGAACTATTGTAATAATGAATGAACTATTGTATTAATGAATGAACTATTGTATTAATGAATGAACTATTGTATTAATCGGCGGTTTATTCCTTTATGCCACAAATTTACTCTTGCCTTTTAAGGGAGGAAAACAAAATTAATCATAAAAATAAAATAATCAAAAGATAAAAGAATAAGCAATTGTTGTTACCTTTCATCCTTAGAAGTGTGTGAGCCCAAACACCGCGGCACCGTTGGCATCCTGATAGGCCTACCCTGGGCTCTGGGCACCATCCTATCTTATCAGGGACTGGCGCCAACTACAGCTAGCGCCTTGGCCGTGCTCGGGGCCTTGGGGCTGTTCGGCCAGGCAGCTTGGGGAACAACAATAACAACAACTACAGCTAGCCGTGTCTCTGCCTATACTCCTCATCATCCCGGCACTCTAGTAGCAAGTATACTCAATATATATGATAGGATTGTACACTATACAGGTCTCCCTCACTATCCGATGACCCCGATTTACGATATTATTATAGGTTTTTAGGTGTTTGGGTTTGGGTTTTGGCTGGTCCCAGAACGCATCCCCCTTTACCCCATCAATTTTAGGGTTCGCTATACAATTTTTCTATTTAAGATTGGGTTTTCAGGAATGTAACCCAATCGTGAATCGAGGGAGACCTGTACTCTGTTCCGAGTACAGTCCATCCTCCTATAACTCGAGCTCCTACAACGCGATCCTCCTTCAACACGAGGGGGGGGGGTCCCGAATTACCTAAACCTCTTATAACCCGAGCCGAAATATAACGCGAAATGGCCTTGCCGAGTGCTTCCAATCCGGCGCCTCCTCTTACTGCGCGACCCCCCCCCCCCCCTACAGCGCGATGCCGTCGATGCGCACTGGATTTTAAGATGATTTTGCTAATGGATAATGCCCCCTGTCATCCTGCCTACCTGCAAAATCTCCACCCTCAATGCAATGTTATCTTCTTGCCTCCAAAAACAACATCCTTATCTCCATTTAAAGTGTTATTCCTACAACGCGAAATACCTACAACACGAGGCGCAGTGCCGCCCCTAAACTCGTGTTGTAGGAGGATGGACTGTACTGCATGTAGGCCCAAACTCTTGAACATTAACCTCTATAACTCACTAACTAGCCAAAACCTACCTAACTATGACTAAAATCAAAGAAAATAAACGTAAGTCCGATGAAGCAAAACCGCACAGGACAATGATAAATGCCCCCCACAAACTCAGACTTGCTAGTGTGAATGTTGGTAGTTTGAATCTGCGTGCGAATGAAGTGGCTGAGATGTGTGAGAGGAGGCGAGTGGACGTCTGCTGTACCCAGGAAACACTCTGGAAGAGGCATGGGGTACAGTGGATTGTCGGAAGGAGGAAAAGATATAGGATATACTGGATGGGTGTGGAGACTGATAAAGCGAAAGGAGGAGTGGGTGTTCTGGTGGCTGAAGAGCTGGCGGAAAGTGTGCTTCAGATTACGAGAGTTAGTGAAAGGCTGATTGTTTTGAAGTTGAAAGTTGGTGAAAGAATTCTGAATGTGATATCTGCATATGCCCCACAGGCTGGTTTACAGAAAGAGATAAAAGAGGACTTCTGGAATGACACCGTCAGTGTCATTTCAGGCCTCTCGGAGAACGAAATAACAATCGTGGGGGGGGGGACCTCAATGGTCACGTGGGAGCATCTGCAGATGGATACGAGGGGGTACATGGAGGAAATGGTTACGGAAGGAGAAATCTAGAAGGCGAATATATATTGGAGTCCTGCATTGCACTCAACATGGTTGTGTGTAACACAAAGTTCAAGAAAAGACAGAGCCACCTGATCACATATAACTCTGGGGTCTCCAGTAGCCAGATAGATTACTTCTTGGTTAACAGGAAAGACTGGAAACTAGTTCGAGATGTAAAGGTCATCCCGAGCGAAGAATGTATCCCCCAGCATAAGCTACTTGTGTGCGACATGAGCTTATACAGAGATCCTAAGCACAAGAAGGTTTACATACCCAAAAGGAAAGTGTGGCTGCTGATGGACAAGGAAGTTAGGGATAGGTTTCATAATGAACTGGAGGAAATTAATAGAAATAAGGAAGGTGGGCCTAACGATGTAAATAGCCAATGGAACTTTCTTAAGCATAGCCTTATCGCTGCCACTGACAAAGTCTGTGGGAAAACAAAGGGTCACCCCAGGAATAAGACCTCTTGGTGGTGGAACGATGAGGTAGAACATGCTGTGAAAGAGAAAAGGAGATGCTTCAAAGCATGGAAGAAGGGAGGCAGTAGGGAGGAATACCAGGCAGCTAAACGAACTGCCAAAAGAGTTATTTACAATGCTAAAAATCGCATTAAGGACCTGGTCCTCGAACAAGTGTGTAACACTGACAATCCCAATGGGATCTTCAACCTAGCTAGGCGAGTTAAAAATGACAGTAGGGATATTATAGGTGAACAGTGTGTTAGAGATGATAATGGGAAGATTGTGTATGCAGAAAATGAAATCAGAGAAGCATGGAAGGTACACTATGAACGATTGCTAAATGTTTAAATGGGATAAGGAACAGCTTAGTATCAAAAAACCAATATCTGGGCACCCTCCTTTGATAGCACCAACTGTAGTGAGCGACGCAATCAATAAAATGAAGGACGGTAAAGCTCCAGGTTGCTCCGACATTGTCGCTGAGATGATAAAAGCCTCAGGGGAGATTGGTGTAAACTTAGTCACTGAGTTGATAAACACCATTATTAAAGATGAGAAAATCCCAGAGGATTGGCTCAAAAGTGTAATAGTAAATATATACAAAGGAAAAGGGGATGCGCTAGATAGAGGAAATTATAGGGGCCTGAAAATGCTTGACCAAATCATGAAGGTCTGTGAGAGAGTCCTTGAGGGTTTGATCAGGCAAAGCATCTCTATTGATGATATGCAGTTTGGTTTTATGCCAGGACGTGGTACAACCGATGCTATCTTCATAGTCAGGCAGATACAGGAAAGATACTTACTAAAAGGCAGGTATCTTTACTTTGTGTTTGTGGACCTGGAGAAGGCCTTTGATAGGGTACCTAGAGATGTTGTGCAGTGGGCTATGAGGAAACTTGGTGTGGAAGAGTGGCTGGTGCGTGTGATAATGAAGATGTATGAGGATTCGCGAAGTTCGGTGAGGGTGAAGGGTGTACTGAGTGATGAGTTCGCAGTCCGTGTTGGAGTCCATCAGGGTTCAGTGTTAAGCCCCCTCCTCTTTATTATGGTCTTGGAGGCGCTGTCTAGAGTTTTTAGAGGCGGACTCCCGTTGGAACTGTTTTATGCAGACGATTTAGTCCTAATAGCTGACAGTATGCAGGATGCTGAGGCCAAATTCAGAGAGTGGAGAGAGGGCATGGCGAGCAAGGGTTTAAGAGTCAATATTAACAAAACCAAGGTTATGCATTGTAGATTGAGACGAGGCAATGTGGAAAAGAGCGGTGCATACCCATGTGCAGTGTGTGGAAAGGGAGTGGGCGTTAACTCAATTCAATGTAGCATCTGTCGATGTTGAGTACACCATGGGAGTAAGCGCTGTAGTAGAATAAAGGGGCCCCTGCCGAAGGATAAGTCAGAAATAGAGAAATTTGAGTGCGTAGTGTGCAAAGGCGAGCTTGTGTTTAAGTGATGATCCTGTGGCTGTGAATTTTGGAAATGAGCCTTTGGAGCTGGTGAACAAGTTTTGTTACCTAGGAGATACCATCTCTGCCGGTGGTGGGGCCGAGGCTGTCACTGTTGCTAGAATTAGGTGTGGCTGGGGGAAGTTCAGAGAATTGATGCCAATCCTGACCATGAAAAGAATGCCTCTCCCCCTGAAGGGAAAAGTGTATGCCTCATGTTATTTTTATTAATCTCACCACCACACCTCCAATGAAATTAATTAAAGTATATATGATCCACCGGGATTCGAACCCGGGTTATCACACACATATTTTTGCCACCTTAACCATTACACCACCAGGACGGTTTGTTAGAAGTGCAATGACGTATGCCTCAGAAACATGGGCCGTTAAAGTAGAGGATGTCAACAGAATGGAGCGTAATGAGATGAGAATGGTGAGATGGATGTGTGGGGCCAGGCTACAGGATAGAATAACAAATGTTGAGCTGAGGAGACGTTCAGGTATAAAGAGTATTAGCGAGGTGATGCGTACAAGTAGACTGGGATGATATGGACATGTGGAGAGAATGGATGAACAAAATTGGGTGAAAAATGCAGGTCTGTGATTGTGGAGGGAGCTTCACCAAGGGGTGGACCGAGGAAGACATGGGATCGGACTATACGCGCTGATCTCAAATCCAAGAACTTGACAAGTGAAGCAGCCCTTAACAGGGTTGCCAGGAACGCCGCCATTAGGACAAGAGACTGAAACTGCACTGATGTGTGGAACACTCGGTCTTAAAATTTTATGTATGTATGTAACGACTTGAGAGTAATTGAGCTGATATTCCTACCATTTGGGAAAAGGAATAGGTATGGAAAATTACAACCCATTTGCTCTAGCCCTTTTTTAGTTTCAATATATAGCCGGAGTCACACGAGCCCTTTTTCAAGCAATTTTTACGGGCAATTCTGGTCTGGAAGCTTAAAAAAATACACTGTATCAGAATTCAGCCGCCTAACATAATCTACCTTCAGTCTAGTTACCGATACCAGTGCCAAAATGTCCAGAAATAATACCAGAAAAAACTTGCTCATCGAAAATTGCTGGAAAAAGTTCTTGTGTGACAGCGGCTTAAGATGTGTGCTATGTTGTCCTATATCTACTTATACTCACTTTCCCATCACTCTAGCAAGTACCAGTATACTCAATAAATACGATGGGAGAGGAATACTATAGTCTATTCGCTGTAAATAGGCGAGGAATCATGACCTCTAACCTCTGTAACTTAAAAACAACTAGAGTAATTGTGCTAATATTTCTACCATTTGGGAAGAGTCAGTCAAGGAATAGATGTCGAAATTTACAGCCAATTTGCTCTAGCCCTTTTTGAGTTACAGAGGTTATAGTTCATGATTTCTCGCCTACTTGCATCGAATAGACTACCTGTATAACATATGTGCTATGTTGTTCAATATTTGTTTATAACTAGTTACATTTTATGCATACTGTATATAATAATAATAATAATAATAATAAGCATGTTACTTATTTCTCATAAGCGCCAATTTTTCCGAAGAATTCACTAGCGCTCGGAAAGAGAAAGAAAAAAGAACAAAATCAATGCATCAAAAGAAGGCTTATATACAACACACATTTAACAATCACTAGCAGTGGCAAAATAGCCTAAACTCTATAGCCATCTGTCATGACACCTCTGTATACTCTGTATCTATCTATATCTATCTTAACTATTTATCTGTCTATCTATTATGATTTATCTATCTATCTATCTATAGATTGATGGATAGATATATTTACACTACGATATATACTCACACTAGACCTTACCCTACTTATTACTGCAACTAACCAAGAATCCTTTTTGCCAACAACTAGAATTAATATACACCCCCACCTGGTCTCATAACTAACCTGAAATCGCTTAAGCTGGTATCACACAAGCGTTTTTTCCCTCCACATTTATCCTTAACACTGGTCTGGCAGCTTATGAGGTTAACATTTATAATATTTCGGTTACCTAAATTCATCTATCATCAGTCTAGTTTCTGATCCTAGTACAAAATATTCCAGAAATGTTGCCAGAAAAATGTTGATCATGGAATGTTGACTATAAAAGCTCTCGTGTGATACCGGCTTTAATCTATATCTGACCGTAGCTTAGTAAACTAGTAGACACCATAATCCACACGATCTCACAGCTACCCTAACATATCTCTTATCCCGATCTAAAACAACTATGTCCCTCACACGATATCAGCTACCCTAACATATCTCTTATCCCGATCTAAAACAACTATGTCCCTCACACGATATCAGCTACCCTAACATATCTCTTATCCCGATCTAAAACAACTATGTCCCTCACACGATATCAGCTACCCTAACATATCTCTTATCCCGATCTAAAACAACTATGTCCCTCACACGATATCAGCTACCCTAACATATCTCTTATCCCGATCTAAAACAACTATGTCCCTCACACGATATCAGCTACCCTAACATATCTCTTATCCCGATCTAAAACAACTATGTCCCTCACACGATATCAGCTACCCTAACATATCTCTTATCCCGATCTAAAACAACTATGTCCCTCACACGATATAAGCTAACCTATAGTATCTCTTATCACTATCGAAAGTCACCATGCCCCACACACGGTATCAGCTAACCTACAGTATCTCTTATCACTATCGAAAGCCACCATGCCCCACACACGATATCAGCTAACCTACAGTATCTCTTATCACTATCGAAAGCCACCATGCCCCACACACGGTATCAGCTAAGGCCCCTTTCCCACAAACAAGAATCATGTGCCGACTTGCCATGAAAATTAAGCGGTTCGTGGCCTATTCGGTGTCCAAATTTATATATTCTCAGGATACTCTCTGATGTATCCTAAAGCACCTTGATGTACCGTGCTGTGTCGGCAAATGCCAGGGAATTATAATGTAAAACTTGCAAAATAAACAAATCAAAACGTATACGAACACAGTTAAACGTCCAAATAACTAATCAAAATCGAACATGATAAAAACTTCACTGGTGTGCGCCAATTTTCGGCCTGTCCGTGAGATACTTCCTGGCATTCCGTGCCGAACCCAAGCTCATCGAAACTAAGAATCACGGCTAATTTTTTTTTTTTTTTTTTTTTATGTGATTGAGGGAGGCAAAAGGCAGAACTGCCTATAGTGAGTGCCTCCCCCATAGTTGAAAGAGTGACAGGGCCAATATCAAGGGATGTTCGAGCCAAAATGCCTGGACACACAGAGTTTGAAGCAATTTAAGTCATAGGAAGAGGGAAAGACTGATTCTGGGAGAGAGTTCCAGAGCTCAGCTGTTGAGTAGAAGAAAGTTTGAGAGTAACGTTTCACTCTTGGGTTGGAGAGTTGCACAGAGTAGGGGTGGGATCCCTTATGCCACACACTAAAGCCACTGTACTTCTTAACCAATCTAACCACTAACCTACAGTATTACCCTAAAATGATATTTTTTTATTTTTTTGTTTTAATATTTAGTCGTAACCATAAATACAAGTTCAACAAAATAACATAATAATTCGAGGCTGAGCCCATTAATGTAAAACATTTTTGACGGGCTACTTCATAATTTCTGAAGCTTAATGAACTATTACACTTTACATAGTCATAAAAAGTATCCAGAATCCTACGATCTAGAGCCACTACACCTCAACAGATCTCTCTTACCACAAAATAAAGCCACTCCGTATCTCGCCCAATCTCACATCTAACCTAGAATCCTTAAAAAAAAGTCTGGAATAGAACTGTTGTTACTGCTCCTAATCTGAATAAATGAAGCTATACCCAGTTCTAAGTAATTAGGCCAAAACTCTTGAACATTAACCTCTGTAGCTCACAAACGACTTGAGTAATCGAGCTAATTTTTCAACCATTTGGGAAGGGTCAGCTAGGGAATAGGTGTGGGAATTTACAGCCCATTTGTTCTAGCCCTTTATCAGTTACAGAGGTTATGGGTTCACGATTTCTGGCCTACGTATTTGGAACAGGGTAAAGCTTAACATCTTTCTTGCCACAATTGTCCACTAAACACATCCTTGATCTCACAGCTATAGTCCATTCATTCTAGGTTGGGCAAAAATCGTAACCTCTAACCTCTGTGACTCAGAAAGGGCTAGAGCAAATGAGCTGTCAATTTCCATACCTACTCCCTGGCCAAATCTTCCTATTTGGTAGAAATATTAGCTCTCTTACTTTAGTATTTTTTTAGTTATAGAGGTTACGATTGTTACCCAACCTAGAATGAACCGACCATAACTTCGAATCCTATAAAACAATAATCTCCTCACACAGCCTGATTGACGAGTCGCCTCGGTGGCTGATTGTCCGGGGGCAGCACGACAAGGCCCTCAGGGTGCTCCAGAAGGCGGCGCGATGGAACGGCCAGACCCTCCCCCCGGTGACCGAAATGAGGGCTCTTATGCAGGATATACAGGACGAGGTAAGGAAATGGAGATACGTGGAAGAGAGAGAGAGAAAAAAAAAGGTAGTCTCCCCCCCTGTTAAGGACCTGTCACACTGACGCCCTACAACCCTTCCAGGCTTTAACCCCTTCAGACTCATAAGACACAGAGGTTGCCAGATTAGCAATAAGAAATAGAGTTCTCTAACTCTTATAATTACCTATCCCTATCCAAAATTAGTTTTCTGCCCACAGCTAACTCAAAGACAACTGCAGAGATTGAAGTAACTAAACTAAAGGTTTCTAAATACCCCTGATGGTAACAAAGGCTTTAAAGTATCCCTAATAGGCTCAACACAGCTAACTCAAAGACAACTGCAGAGGTTGAAGTAACTAAACTAAAGGTTTCTAAATACCCCTGATGGTAACAAAGGCTTTAAAGTATCCCTAATCGGCTCAAAATTGCGTCATATGTCGGAGAGGGTTAATATGACCATGTGTATTGCAAAGTTTCGCAACCCCTTTCAGCTTTATGACGTATTTTTCATCTTATTCTGGTTACCATTAGATGATTTTCTTCAACCATGTTCCCCTCATTTTGGCCCCGACCCAGAATTCCATAAAATCGGGAAAGGACGGCGCAGGAACGCGTTGAAAAACTCTTTGTGTGTGACAGAGGCTTTACTTGACTTTATGACCTTATGCAGGGCGCGATATGAAATGGAAATAACCTTGATAGCTACAGTATATCTATTATTTTAGTTCCTTCGACCTTGAATAGGAGTTCTAAAAGTTTAAGAAGGTACTATTGAAGACAGGATTTTTTGGACATTATTGGAGGCCCAATTGTGATACCCTGGTAAACTATTCTGATAAACTGCTTGTGCAACAAAGATGAAATGACTGGGTTTCCATAGTTGACACTCACCGAGTTGTTTTTATCATTAGGAGTAATTAACCCCTTCTGTAACGGTGACGTCTTTTATGTTTTATTCTGGTTACAGTATATTGAGACGATTTTGTGCAGTTACCGGCGACGTCTTTTTAATTTGAGTATAGCTATATTTAGACGATTTTGTGAAGTTTAAGAAGAATCTGTGGCAGTAAAAAGGGTTAAGTTAGATAGTTCGAAGCCTATCAATTGCTGGAGGCCCTTTAGAAACTGAATAAAATCGTCTAATAGTAGCCAAATTAAAGTTAAAAAGACGTTGCGGTACAGAAGGGGTTAAGAAGGATTTATGGTAGAAAACAGGTTAAGTGAGATAGTTTGAAGCCTGTTAATTGCTGGAGGTCCTTTTTATACTGAATAAAATCGTCTAATAGTAGCTAGAATATAATTGAAAAGACGTCGCTGGTAGATAATGAGTTAAAGTACTGTAGTTAGTTAGTTATGTAGAGCAGATTAACCAGACCACTGAGCTCCATACGGAACTCTCATAGGTCTGGCCCGAAGGATTGGATCAGATTACTGAAAGGAGCTTAAGGCGACGCAAAAAACGGACGATAGGGGGGAAGGAAAATGACGGAGAATCGGATAAAAGGTCAGTGAATGATTTAGTACCAAAACAAACCGTACGCAGACGGGCAGTATCTGGGCAGTCAAAGACGTGGCGAACAGTTAGAGGGGAATGACAGGAGGAGCAGGTAGGGGGCGGAGTGCGGGGAGTGGACATCAAATAACCGTGAGTCAGCCGGGAATGGCCTATCCTAAGTCTAGTTAGTAAAACTTCCTCACACCTGTGAGACCTGGAAGACGAGGGCCAAGGACGGACAGAAGGTTTGATTGCACAGAGTTTATTATTGCAGGGTAGAGCATCCCAATGAGATTGCCACGTGCAAAGAATAGAAGGCTTGAGTAAGGACAGCCAATCACCTAACGGAAGGTGGGGCTGGCGAGGGATCATTAAAATAGCATTCTTAGCCGCAGCATCGGCGTCTTCATTGCCACGGACACCGATGTGAGCAGGAATCCAACATAACTGGACCTGGAATCCACGTAGGCTCATCTCGTGGAGAGCGTGTTTTATGGCTAAAACTATTACGTGGGAGGACGAATAAGCACGGAGCGCTTCGAGGGCACTACGAGAGTCACTGTAAATTATAAAGGGCTGTTGAGGGGTGTCACGTATAATGTCAATAGCAGATTGGATAGCTAAAAGTTCAGCAGTAAAGATAGAGGCTTGGGGCGGGAGAGAAAACTGAAGGAGCTTAGTAGAGGACACAGCAGCGAGGCCCACCCCAGAGTCAGTCTTAGACCCGTCAGTGAAGATGGCAAAATGGGGGCCTTTACGACGTATGTGTTCGAGTGCGTGTTGGCAGTGATGGCTAGGGACAAAAGGATATCTCTTAGAGAGGAAGGAGAGGTGAGTGCAAACATTGGGGAGAGAGATAACCCATGGGGGGGAAGGGGAGACAACAGGCGGCGAAACAGCAATGTGAAAGTCAAGAGAGTTGAGGAGAATTGTAGCACGAATCGGAAAGGAGGGGGAAGATGGACACGGATCGGGAATGAAGATATCACTGAAAAGGGAATTAGTGGGAGAGTCAATATGTTTAATTTTTAATGCACGGCGCATAGTAACTAAATCGCGATGGAGGGAGAGCGGGGGCTCGCCACTCTCAGCTAAGACGGAGGTATTTGGGGAGGAACGGAAAACCCCAGTACAGAGACGCATACCCTGCGTATGAACAGGGTCCAACATCTTCAAAACGGAAGCAGAGGCAGACCCATAAATGGGGCAGCCGTAGTCGAGGATGGAAAGAACCACCGCCTTGTAGAGCATCAACATAGTGGTACGTCTGGCACCCCAAGTGGTATGGGATAGTTTTCTGAGGAGGTTGAGAGCACGAAGGCCTTTACCTTTAGTATACTGAACATGGTCTCTCCAGTTGAGATGTTGGTCAAAGATTACGCCTAAGAATTTAACACTGGGATAGAAAGAAATCTGAGAGGGTCCCATTCGAAGCGATATTGACTGGCCACGGAGCCAGCGTTTGTCTCGATAGAAGACTATTGCCTTAGTTTTCTCAGCCGAAAACTGAAAGCCAACTGAAGATGCCCAGGCGATCACCCGTTGGATGGAGATGTTGAGTATACGTTGAGCATGTCTGAGGGTACGGGCAGTGCAATAGATGGTAAAATCATCAACGTACAGGCTGCCATGGACTTCCGGCAGCAATTGTTGAATGACTTTATTTATGGCCGCGGCAAAAAGTTTGCTGCTGAGAACGCTGCCCTGGGGAACACCATTGACGAGTGGAAAGACATTAGAAAGAATTCCCTCCACTCGAGTCTGGAATGTTCGATCAGAAAGAAAGTTGGAAATAAAAAAAGGTAGATGGCCACGGGCACCACTATCATGAAGTAGTTGCAGGATGGGACGCCGCCACGTGGTATCATATGCCTTCTGGATGTCAAAGAAAATGGCGACGGTGATGGACTTACTTTCAAAGCCACGCTTGATATGAGATTCTAAAAACGTAAGCGAGTCCAGAGTAGATCGATCTTTCTGAGAGCCAAATTGGATCGGAGTGAGAATGGTGTTTTGACGGAGGAACCAAGTAAGTCTAGTATTGACCAATTTCTCCATTAATTTACAAAGACAACTGGTGAGGGATATTGGTCTATAACTCGAGGGCAAGCTCGGGTCTTTTCCAGGTTTTGCAATTGGGACGACAATAGCATGTTTCCATGAGGTAGGAAATTGATGACGGATCCACACCTGATTATAAAATTGCAAGAGGTAGGCTTTAGCAAGGGGGGCTAAGTTAGTGAGTAAGGCAAAACTTATGTTATCTTGGCCAGGAGCGGAGTTAGGACAATTGGAGAGTGCATGTTCAAATTCATCCATAGTAAAGCATGCATTATAATCAAAGGTGTCTGGTGAAGAGAAGTTGAGGGGGATCGACTCCATTTCAAGTTTATGGCGGCGGAAATTATCGTCTAACCTCTCATTACTGCTGACATGGGCAAGATGGTGACCCAAGAGGTTCGATATCTCAAGGGGATCGTGAACAGTACGGCCACCGTGTACCAAAGCATGGCGCGGAGGGGCAATGTGAAGGCTGTTAATATTCCTGAATTTATGCCAAACGCATGATATCAGGGTAGACGGGGAAATGGTGGAGACATAAGTTTTCCAGGATTCGGATCTACTACGGATGACTTCTCGACGGAATTTAGCTGATAGTCGATTGTAGTGAGGTTTGATGGCACATATATCCATCAATAACGAGATGGAATGGCATAGAAGATCATCACGTAAAGGTAAGCGTGAACATAAAGAATTGTATCGTTTATTGAGACTATCGAGGCGGCGGCCTAATTCATGTTTACTTTTAGCAAGAGAGGATAAGGTGCTGTCCCACCAGGGGACTCGACGACGTAGGGGGGAAGAAGTCGTCTGGGGTATAGACTTAGTAGCTGCATTAGTAAAAAAATTAACGAGGAATGAATGCGTACTGTAGTTCTGACTGGGACTGTATAATATATGTATCTATTGTATCTATCTATTGTAGAGTTCGCCACAAGCAAGTAGCACCGATGAGCGTGTCGCCCTTCGGTAATTTATATAAGGTTTATTCCCCTAGACAGGTTGCCGACCAAGGCTGACGAGTCCCATCCACCCAGATTTTTATAAGGTTGTCTCCCCTAGATGAGTTGCCGACCAAGGCTGACGAGTCCCATCTACTGTATGTACTGTATCACATTATTTTGTTTCCAAATAAATAATCAAGTATTGTATTAATATTTTTGTTGTTTTTCACAGTCGACTACTGCTGCCACCAAATCGTCGAAAGAAGACACTAAAAAGAAGAAATGTCGATTTCTAGCTATTCCGGATTTACTGAGGTAAGTTTAGGGCGAGTTAGCCAATTTGTATGCATTGGTTCAATTAGTATGCAGTGGTCCAATCAGTACGTGGTGGTCCAATTCGTACGTGGTGGTCCAATTCGTACGTGGTGGTCCAATTCGTACGTGGTGGTCCAATTCGTTTGCAGTGGTGCAATTAGTATGAGGTGGTCCAATTTGTATGCAGTGGTCCAATTGGAGCGTGGTTGTCCAATTCGTACATGGTGGTCCAATTCGTTTGCAGTGGTGCAATTAGTATGCGGTGGTCCAATTAGTATGCAGTGGTCCAATCAGTACGTGGTGGTCCAATTCGTACGTGGTGGTCCAATTCGTTTGCAGTGGTCCAATTAGTATGCGGTGGTCCAATTTGTATGCAGTGGTCCAATTAGTATGCGGTGGTCCAATTTGTATGCAGTGGTCCAATTAGTATGCGGTGGTCCAATTTGTATGCAGTGGTCCAATTAGAGCGCGGTTGTCCAATTCGTACATGGTGGTCCAATTCGTTTGCAGTGGTGCAATTAGTAGGCTATGCGGTGGTCCGATTCGTACATGGTGGCCCAATTCGTATACAGTGGTCCAATTAGTACGTGGTGGTCCAATTTGTACTATCATTAACTTATTTTGTCCCCGGTCTTATGCAACAGTTCACATACATCATACTATTCATTAATTTTGTCTTAGCCGTTGATCCACATATAATAATTCACATACAGTATATAATGTACTATTATAATGTAACACTTGCAAAATAAACAAACCAAAATGTATACGAACACAGTAAAAAGACAAAACAACGAATCAAAATCCCTATGCGGAAACAACGCTTAAGTAAAATAATTATTTATAAATAAAAGAACGCAATCCACCACATAGAGTGCACATCACTACATGAGCAAGTTAATCTGGTTCCCAAGCAAACTAATCGCACACATACTAACGCACTGTAGTCACGTTCAAGGAATTAGTCAATTTGGGAAGTCGGGATGTTCTGGTAAATTTTACTAAACTCTGCATGAATAAAGAAACTACATTAAGTGTCAAAATTCATCAATATTGTCTCAGTTAGTTAGTTATGTAGAGCAGATTAACCAGACCACTGAGCTCCATACGGAACTCTCGTAGGCCAGGCCAGAAGGATTAGATCAGATTACTGAAAGGAGCTTAAGGTGACGCAAAAAACGGAAGATGGGGGGGAAGGAAAAGGACGGAGAATCGGATAAAAGGTCAGCTAATGATTTAGTACCAAAACAAGCCGTACGCAGACGGGCAGTATCTGGGCAGTCAAAGACGTGGCGAACAGTGAGAGGGGAATGACAGGAGGAGCAGGTATGGGACGGAGTGCGGGGAGTGGACATTAAATAACCGTGAGTCAGCCGGGAATGGCCTATCCTAAGTCTTGTTAATAAAACTTTGTCACACCTGTATTGTCTCAGGTTCATATATATATATATATATATTTTTTTTTTTTTTTTTTTTTTTTTTTTTTCTATATTCCAACTTACTTCCTCTCGGGCATAGGCTAAGAGCCTTAACATTCACCGCTTTACAATGAAGCCCGTGAGGTCTTGTTCCAGTCTAGGGAGTGAGACATGTAAAGCACGCAGAGTACAACGAGCACCTGCCATCTTGCCTTCACATGAGGCACGGTGCTCACTCCTGGCCCGAAACGACCCCATCTCTGAAGCCACCTCGTTCCCGTGCTTCACAGTCTCACCCCCTACACTCGGACTCTCACACTTACACACACACAACGCCATCTGTTGAGCAGATAACTCACCAGGCATTGCACCCCTATAGCACATTTTGAATATGGGAATATTCATACAGTGCTATTTAATCAGGGAACAATGAGGGTATTTTATTGACGTTTCGGTGGGCTTGTGGTAATGCACTGATACTAGGTACAGCACAAATTCCATCCCAATAATATCTTCCCATTGATACATCGTGATTTGAACCCGGGACCTTTGGATTACCAGGCTAGTGGCAAGACCACTCCACCACACCTCCCCATATACAGTATAATAGTTCACATACTGTACACCATCCACCAGTTTTGTCCTAGGTACCCATGCAATAGCTTAAATACAGTAGGTAGACTATTCACCAATGTTGTCCCAGGTCCCATACAATAGCTTACTAAAGTACACCATCCACCAATTTTATTCCAGGTCTTCATACAATAGTTCACATACAGTAGACTATTCACCAAGTTTATTATAATGTAAAACTTGCAAAATAAACAAACCAAAACTGGGACGACACAAGATAAACACAAAGGAACTAATCAAAATCGGTATGTGGAAATAACGCTTAATAAAATAACATTTGAAATAGAAGAACACAATCCACAGGTCCTCATACAATACAATAGTTCTCTGCGAGAACTCCCGTCCCTTGCCAATTTTGTCTCTGGAATCCTTGAAATATTCACCAATTAGGACTGCGTACTGTACCTGGATCATATCATTCATTTACAGTTCAATATTTACCTATTTTATGTCAATATTGAAATGTTTTTGCGTCATTATTAGCCAATTTCGGCTAATTATAAACTGCTTGTTTCAATACAAATCAGTTTTGTCTTGCTATTAACAATTTTGGTGTCACTATTATGCAAATTTAAATTCAAACAGTGTATTAAATGCCTTAACCCTTTCTCTGCGGGGTGTTTTGGGCTATTTAGGGCATATTCAGGCACTCCTGAACGATAAATCAAGCATCTGCATTAAATGAACTGTATTCTGCCGAAAACTAGGCGAAAATAGCTTCAAAATGAGACCAGAACGGGACTCGTACGTGGCCTGGTTCATCCGCAGCGGTACCATAGAAACGCAGGAAACCCGCTATTTGTTAAGCACTCGCTCGCTCGGCAACACTGTTGTGAGAGGCAGTGAGACACCCGCGCGAGACACAGTCTACCTCAGTGAGCCGCTCGCTGCTCTGAGGGTCGGAGGTGGGCCCCTCACGCTCCCGCCCACTGACACTCGATTTCTACGGTTTTTACAGGCTTTTAAAGCCTGGAAATTGCTGTAACTTGCCAAAACATTCCAGAACGTCACCTGCAGCGAAAGGGTTAAGAATACAGTACAGTATTTGACATTGATGTATGGGAGTGAAGCATGGACGTTGTTAGAGAGACACAAATCATGAGTGAGAGGGGCAGAAACAAGTTACTTGAGAAGTGCGTTCGAAGTTAATGGAGGAATTGACAGACGAGTGAGGAAGTACGAGAGCGGTGTGGTGTGGATGTGCTGGAAAGTGAAAAGGAACACCTTGAGATAGTTCAGCCATGTGGAATGTATGGGAAGCGAGAGAATTACTAAGAGAGTGTACGAAAGTGAGGTGGAAGGACAGAGAGGTAGAGCAGACAGAGAGAGAGGTGGAAGGATGGAGTTAAGAATTATACGTGTGAAAAGTAGCATTGGATGAGAGGAGTGGCATCGGCTGACGGGACAGCGATGCATGGGGCGATTCATTCGTAGCCACCCCTTCGAGGATCATGACGTCTGGCAATAGATAGATAGATAGATTTTTTGTTTGTCTCATATTTAATCAATTATGTCTCATTGTTAACCAATTTCAATTCAATTCTTTATTTGTCATCTATTACTGTATGTCTCAATAGGTGACCGGTCACTTCAACCAGTAGACCATTTCAACCAGTAGCTCTCAACCAGTACCAAATCAACCAATACGGTTAGGTAGTACTATATTTTGGCACTGGTTTGGTTGGTCTGGGTTAATTTTGGCACTGGTTGAGAGCTACTGGTTGAAGTGACATGGAACCGTCTCATTAGTATCCAATCTCAATTTATTTCTTTATTTGTGATGATGATGATTTTACAAACGTATATTTATATTACTAATTTGCCTCAGAATCCGTGAAATAGCCGTGATAACGAGCCTGGTGTGCCTGGATTACTTTGCTGTGTCCTTGGTGTTCGATGGGCTAAACATAAGCAGCGAAAGCTACAGTAACGATCCCTTCCTGTACCTGGTGCTGAGCGGCCTGGTGGAGGTGCCCGGGTACTCTCTCACGGCGCCCCTCATAGATCGCTGCGGCCGGAGACTACCCACCGTCGTCAGTTACCTGCTGTGCGGGGTGGTGCTCTTGGCTCTGGCTTTTATTCTCCCAGGTTAGTAGTCTCTGGGCTACAGCAGACCAATAATATTTTTTTGTTAGAACTCGTCATAGACTGCTGCGGTTGGAATCAGGTCAGGTCAGGTGAAGGTATTGAGAGATTATACTCTCGGTCATTAGGGGTGCCTATCATCCATCCATAGCATAGCATAGCACTGTGAGACTCCGTCCCCATACTATGACATCACACCTCTGCTACAGCCAATGAGGATGCTATATAGTGTATATGGTGTAGGGATGCAGCGACCCCATCGCCCACCACTTCGGTGCTGCAGTCAGCCTTTGTAGCTGTTACAGTGATTTCTTGTTACTGCTTTATTGTAGCACGGTTTAAGGTTGATGTGGTGTGGATTAGTCATGTGATAGTGCTTCAAGGGAACTTTGTAGAGTCTTGCTGAAACACTGTTAGCGATATACTGTACCAACATTGGCCACTATGATGACATGATGGGGCTGTGTTGTGGCAAATCTTTATTGTGCTGTACTACAGTAAAGAGACTAAAACCTCGCTCTCTGTGGATGAAGCGGTCTTTAAACTTGTACTGTATGTATGTATAACATCCTTACTGTACCCTCATTATGGTTGGATGGTATCGTGATTGGTACGCACCCCAGCTTACGGTACCTCCTGTTGGGGATAGTGCTGCTGGTTATGGCTATTATCCCCACAGGTTGGTGCTAGTGGGTAGAAAAGCTTCCATTATTAGCTGATAGGGGTGGTCTGTAGTGTATTTGGTAGCATAATCGTTTACAATCGAGAAGACCTGTGTTTGATTCAGGGTAGATAGAGATGTAGAAGTCTCATCTACCCATTTCATTCCTCGTTATCCTTCATAAGCAGAATAAAATTACCTAATGATATCCAGAATAAACAATAAACACGCATCATGATCCACAAGGGGTTAACTATAATGATATGGTGGCCGTAGGCAGGTGTTTTAGGTCAACTGTCAAATAGATTGGGTGCTGGAGATAGATAGATGAAGTAACTCAACTTGTTGACCGTTTCAACAAGTAGATCTCAACCAGGTCCAACTAAATCTGTGCCGAATATTAGTTTTAACGTAAATTAACGTAGACGGGTCAGCCAGGGTATACGTGTGGAAATTTACAGTTCATTTGCTCCAGCCCTTTTTGAGTTACAGAGGTTAGGGGTTACGATTTCTGGCCTACCTACTTGGAACAGTGTACAGTATAGCTAAGGTTTGGTGTA
This sequence comes from Paralithodes platypus, assembly GCA_032716605.1. NCBI lineage: Eukaryota > Metazoa > Arthropoda > Malacostraca > Decapoda > Lithodidae > Paralithodes > Paralithodes platypus. Next base: position 3,707,231 of record CM064559.1, read on the forward strand.
AATGTCTGTTTGCAGATTGTAGTATTTTTGCGTACTACTAAAAACGACTACAGTTTCTCAATTACTCCTTTTAGCTACCAAATAGCCTTCATAAACTTCATAAAATTGTCTATATGTAGCTGAAATAAAGTTAAAAAGGCGTCGCCGGTACAGTAGGGGTTAATGGTCTAAATTCTGGCCTTGATGGTGCCTTATGGCGTAATAGTTAGAGCGTGTAAGTTCTGTATGTGCTATCCCGAGTTCAAATCCTGGGATAATCACATGCTTTGATTAATTTTATTTGAAGGGTTATTGATGTTAATAAGAACGATGTTAAAAATAATACTGAATAGACTATAGATAGTTGAAGTTTGGTGTTAATGTGTGTTAGCAGGTTGTGGTGTGTTTGCGTTCTCATACCAGCTATCCTTTTACAGACTTGAGCTGGGTGGTGTTTGGTGTTAATATCTGCAGAATGTGGTGTGTTTGCGTTCTCATATCAGCTACCTTTTTACAGACTTGAGCTGGGTGGTGTTTGGTGTTAATATCTGCAGAATGTGGTGTTTTGCGTTCTTATATCAGCTACCTTTTTACAGACTTGAGCTGGGTGGTGTTTGGTGTACATACAGTATCTGCAGAATGTGGTGTTTTGGCATTCTCATACCAGCTATATCTTTAGCAGACTTGATGTGGGTGGTGCATGGTGTTAATGTCTGCAGAATGTATTGTTTTTTGCGTTCTCATACCAGCTAAATCTCTTGCAGACTAGACCTGGGTGGTGTATGGTGTAAATATCTGCAGAATGGGGTGTTTTAGTGTTCTCATACCAGCTAAATCTCTTGCAGACTTGAGCTGGCTGATGTTTTCCTTGGGACTGGTGGGTAAGTTGTGTATCAGTTATAACGAACAGGATACTGCTAGCTAAAGTATGGTGTAAATGTCTGTTAGGTGTTTATGGTGTTTTTGCGTTCTCATACCAGTTATCTTTCCGCAGATTTGACCTGGGTGGTGTGTGGTGTAAATATCTGCAGAATGGGGTGTTTTTAGTGTTCTTATACCAGCTATATATTTTGGTGTTCTCTCTGGCACTGCTGGGTAAGTTGTGTATCAGCGGGTCGTACCAGATGATCTACGTGTATTCCTCCGAGCTCTTCCCGACGGAGGTGCGGCTACAGGGGATCGGGGCGGCCAGTGTCTTCACCCAGCTGGCCTCCACAATCCTGCCCTACATTACCTCCATATTGGTCAGTTCAGGAGGAAGGGTATATTAATTTATTTATTTTGGGGGTGATTATTTAATTTATTTATTATTTTTCAGTTTCCTCCCTAGAACTTCTACCTTATCTTACTACTTACCCTTACCTCCATCAAACTTAAAAATAACATCCCCAAGATCCCCCTTCTAGATATATTTGTACATTTTTCGGTAGAAAAATGTCCGGTCCCTACTTGAGTACAGGCTCGCCATCGCATAAAATCGTCTACTAATAGCCAGAATAAAAACAGTCAAAACGCATCATGATCCTCAAAGGGTTAATCAGTTCAATACCGGCGAGGTCTGTTTTATTAAATTCTAGCTATATTTAGATGATGATGTACAGCTTTGGTAGTTAAAAGGGTTGATGGAGATAGTTCAAACTCTTATACAGTAAAAGTCCGTTAATCCGACGACCGATGATTCGAATCTCCCAATAGTCCGAATTTTTCAATTTGAGGCCAAATCCGAATTCACCCGATGGTCCGAATTTCAAGAAGTCCCAAAGTCCCCTTTTTGAGGCATTAGGCCACTCAAATGACACATAATGGAGCACACACATATCATATGTTCATGAATTCACTTTAAAAGTTTACCATTGTCATTGTAGCCTATTATCTACTTCAAAACATTCAGATTAATGGTCAAAGGAAGCTACTGATATAATCGTAAACACCTTCGTCTTCTTCTTCTTCCACATTGTCTGCTAGAGAGTTTGTTTTGCTCTTGAACGCATCCTTGGGACGCTCCGATGCGCTACTGGCTTGCACCGCATTTTCTGCAAGCGCATTCAGTCTTGAGCTTGAAAACGCACCTTTCAAGAAGTCCCAAAGTCCCCTTTTTGAGGCATTAGGCCACTCAAATGACACATAATGGAGCACACACATATCATATGTTCATGAATTCACTTTAAAAGTTTACCATTGTCATTGTAGCCTATTATCTACTTCAAAACATTCAGATTAATGGTCAAAGGAAGCTACTGATATAATCGTAAACACCTTCGTCTTCTTCTTCTTCCACATCGTCTGCTAGAGAGTTTGTTTTGCTCTTGAACGCATCCTTGGGACGCTCCGATGCGCTACTGGCTTGCACCGCATTTTCTGCAAGCGCATTCAGTCTTGAGCTTGAAAACGCACCTTTGGACGTATTAGTCTTGAGCTTGAAAACGCACCTTTGGATGTTCCGATACGCTACTATTTATAGTTCAGTGATCGGAGCATCCCAAGGGTGCTTTCAAGACAACAAGACAAGGGTGCTTTCAATACAATATAATATAACAGAGCACGTCACAAAAGGAAAATCACAAAAGGAAAATTACAAGAACCTCTCAGGGAAGTGCCGTTGTTAAGGCATTACAGTAAAAGTCCGTTAATCCGACGACCGATGATTCGAATCTCCCAATAGTCCGAATTTTTCAATTTGAGGCCAAATCCGAATTCACCCGATGGTCCGAATTTCAAGAAGTCCCAAAGTCCCCTTTTTGAGGCATTAGGCCACTCAAATGACACATAATGGAGCACACACATATCATATGTTCATGAATTCACTTTAAAAGTTTACCATTGTCATTGTAGCCTATTATCTACTTCAAAACATTCAGATTAATGGTCAAAGGAAGCTACTGATATAATCGTAAACACCTTCGTCTTCTTCTTCTTCCACATTGTCTGCTAGAGAGTTTGTTTTGCTCTTGAACGCATCCTTGGGACGCTCCGATGCGCTACTGGCTTGCACCGCATTTTCTGCAAGCGCATTCAGTCTTGAGCTTGAAAACGCACCTTTCAAGAAGTCCCAAAGTCCCCTTTTTGAGGCATTAGGCCACTCAAATGACACATAATGGAGCACACACATATCATATGTTCATGAATTCACTTTAAAAGTTTACCATTGTCATTGTAGCCTATTATCTACTTCAAAACATTCAGATTAATGGTCAAAGGAAGCTACTGATATAATCGTAAACACCTTCGTCTTCTTCTTCTTCCACATCGTCTGCTAGAGAGTTTGTTTTGCTCTTGAACGCATCCTTGGGACGCTCCGATGCGCTACTGGCTTGCACCGCATTTTCTGCAAGCGCATTCAGTCTTGAGCTTGAAAACGCACATTTGGACGTATTAGTCTTGAGCTTGAAAACGCACCTTTGGATGTTCCGATACGCTACTATTTATAGTTCAGTGATCGGAGCATCCCAAGGGTGCTTTCAAGACAACAAGACAAGGGTGCTTTCAATACAATATAATATAACAGAGCACGTCACAAAAGGAAAATCACAAAAGGAAAATTACAAGAACCTCTCAGGGAAGTGCCGTTGTTAAGGCATTACTTCCCGAACCACATCTGATCTTCAAGAGCAAGACAAACTCGCTAGTAGACGGAAGAAGAAGAAGACGTTTATATCAGCAGATTCCTTTGACCATTAATCTGAATGTTTTGAAGTAGATAATAGGCTACAATGACAATGGTAAACTTTTAAAGTGAATTCATGAACATATGATATGTGTGTGCTCCATTATGTGTCATTTGAGTGGCCTAATGCCTCAATGTTTTCGTCATACACAGGTTCATAGGGGTAAAGTCCGATAATCCGAAAAATCCACTAATCCGAACGAGAGCCGGTCCGCTGCCCTTCGGATTAACGGAAGTTTACTGTAATTGGATGTGTGTACATGCTTAGATTGATATGCAGGATTCGAAGTTGCATAATAAATCGTAGGCAGTGTCCACCATTCTTTAACTGTCTCGTGGCGATGCATAAGGTGTTGATTTTCGGTGTGAGCATCCTGGATTCGAATCCACGGACTGCCACATGTGTTTGTAAATTTCATTAATCGATTTTAGGAGTATAGTTGGTTGTTGGAAGGAACATAATAATTGCTAGAGATCCTTCTCAAACTGAATATAATAGATTAGTAGTAGCCAGAATAAAGTAAAAAGGATGTTGACGGTACAGAAGGGGTTAATCAGTTCGAGGGATCATAATGTACAGCCAAAATTAATAGTTCAACGAAAATCTTGATAATCTGTGTGAAATCTAGAGAGACAAACAGTACCTTCCTAAGCCATGAAAATAATATAACTAAGTATGTATGTATGTATGTATATACTCAGGCACATACCCCATTGCTGGAGGTGGCCGACACAAGACAGAGCCCGAACAGAAACATTTAAAGTTCCTATTTTCAGGGTCCCGGACCACTTTTGTGTTCCCTCGCCCGTTTCTTTGTCTCGTCGAGTAGGAGAATTATTAATAATTATAAATAATAAACTACCCACAGGCTTTTAGAAAAACATGATGACTCTCAAGAAAAATAATAGTAACAAAAGGGGGATTGGTTTTTCTGGCTCCACTTCTCCTCATGTTTAGCCCCATAGTTTTGAGATTTTAAGACCATCGTTCCAGTAGTTTGGCAATTTTTAAGACTTTTACCCCATTTCTTTGTCAGTATTAGGACCTTTCCTTCCATTTAGGTGTATATACTTTGGCACCTTCCCCAGTTTTCCTTTTTTTTTTTTTTTTTTTAATTTGGTGGCCGACTCGAGACAGAGCCTTCACCTGACCTGACAAAACTCCTCCACCTTCCAGGGCGAACTAGTACCGTGGCTGCCTTCCGTGATCTTTGGGATCTTCTCTGTGACGGCGGGAGTGGCCACCTTAGCGCTTCGGGAAACTCTTGGTGTACCGCTGCCCGACACCATCGCCGACCTGTCCACGGCACCACAACATACAACAATCGTACGGGTGGGTGGATTATTTTTCTACCAAAAAATGTACAAATTAACCTATTGGGTGCGAGAGACGTTCCGGAACACCATGGCAATTTATAGCAATTTACAGGCTTTTAAAGCCTGTAGAGACGAGTCCGAGTGAGCGGGAGTGTGGCAGGTCTCCGTCCACTCTCCAGCCAGGTGGCCGTCGCACTGAAAGATATGAGGTATATCCCGCTAGGCTCATGCAGCACCGCCGAAGGCAAATGTAGCATGACATTAGCAATATCCACTAAGTACTGTATCAGCGAATGTCTATGGTAGCGCTGCAAATTAACCCTGCGCGCTATGAACATCGTTCTGGTGTCATTTTGAAGCTTTTTTTCTTCTAGTTTTTGGCTGAATACATTTAATTATATTCAGACACTTGCTCAATCATTTAGGAGTGACTGAATGAGCCCTAATATTGCATAAATATTCCCGCAGCATAAGTGTTAATCTAGAAGGGGGATCTAATGGATTTTTTTAAAGTTTGATGAAGGTCTAGGGAGGAAACTAAAAAATAAATGAATACAGTACATAAATAAATAGACCAAAAATATAACCACTTTCCCCTTAACTTTGGCATTGAATTTCCTAGGAGTTTCCGGCCACCACCGAAGACATTCGGCTCCCTCCCCGGCACCAAAACCGATCTCTCTGGTCCATTGAATAAGACCTCAAGCATCTGGGTTAGTGAATTGTTCAAGAAGCGCCGTATCTTTACGTACGCACAAAAATATGACATCGTGAAGGAGTTAGAAAAGGGGAAGAGACAAGCTGAGTTGGCAAGACGACATGAAGTTAACGAGAGTACAATTCGCACCATTTGGAAGGACAGGGAGAAGATTGTCAACATTATGAAGGGGAACCCAGCAGAAGGTACTCAGGCGTCGATAAAAGTGGGAAATGTCATCCTAAAGAAGACAGAGAAGCTAATGGTGAGGTATTTGGCGAGGCAAAACAAGAATCATGTGCCGACAGACGGACGGATGATCAGAGAAAAGGCGAAGAAATATTATGCAGAAGTGGCTCGAATGAACAATGTACAAAACCCCAAACCCTTTAAGGCATCTGCTGGGTGGTTGATGTCCTTCAATAAACGAAACAAAATTAAAAGTGTTCGGATCACAGGAGAGACAGCAAGCGCCGACAATGCTGCAGCCAACGAATACCCTGCTTTCTTACGTGAGGTTATTGTGGCCGATGGCTACAACATTGATCAGATTTTTAACTGCGATGAGTCGGGAGTCAACTGGAAGAAAATGCCTAAAAGGTCTTACATTTCTCGCAAGGAGAAGGCAGCAAGGGGCTACAAAATGGCCAAAGAACGTGTAACCATATTGTTGACTTGCAATGCTTCCGGCACCTGCAAGATGAAGCCTCTAACCATCCATAAGGCAAAGCGGCCTAGGCCTTATCACACTATGGACATGGCCAAGTTGAATGTGCATTGGATGAGCAACAAGAAGGCCTGGATTTCGTCAGCGTTGAGCCTCGAATGGTTCGATAATCATTTTGTGAAGGACATGGAAACATTTTGTGCCCGCCAAAACATTGCTTTTAAAGCACTGTTATTGCTTGACAACGCACCCGGACATTCCCGATTGTTGGTTGATCGGCACCCTAACGTAAAAGTGATGTTCATGCCCCCGAATACTACGTCTCTCCTACAGCCCCTGGACCAGGAGGCGATAGCGTGCTTTAAGGGTGCGTATGCCACTACGACTTTCCTGATGCTCGACACTGCCACTGACACCCAAGAAGAACTACTACAAATGTCAGACGATGAATCAGTCCCTGACTCTCTCCCACCACTCAAAGAACTGTCTGCCCCAGACTCTCCCCCACCACTGAATGAGCAGGCACCAAACGAGCCTCCACCACAACAACAACAACGACCACAACACCAACAGGAACCCGCCGACGGAGCAGCAGCTATGACAGTGCATGCCTTTTGGAAAAGGTTTCATATTAAAAATGCAGTGGATACGATGGTGGAAGCGTGGGCTGATGTGACAAGAGCTACAATCCACCATGCCTGGAGGAATGTTCTAGAGGGGTTACCTGGGCACAAGCTGGATTTACCTGAACAGCCAGTCAGGCTTGAGGCAGCGGTGGAGAGAGCAGTCGAGGTTGCCAGACGTGTGCCTGGGATGGGTGAAGTGGGGCCAGAAGATATTCAAGGTTTGATTCAGCCACCACAGGAGCCTGATGCCGAGGACCTAATGCAGGATTTGGAGGAGGAAGAGCAGGCAGAGGAAGAACAACGAGAAGAAGACGAACCCCAGGAAGAACCGAACACTCCTGGCCTACGGGAATTTGTAGAATTGTCACAACGCCTCAGCCATCACATGAACAACTTTGATCCCACACATGATCGTTCAGCACAGATAATAGCAAGCTTCACTGCTTCCATCCAGCCGTACTTCGACATGTTTCACGACAGGATAAATGCACGCCAGCAGACACGAATAACAGATTTCTTTCGACAACGAGCACAGCAACAGGAACAAGTGGCGTCGAGTGACTCCGACTCCGACCCTCAGCCACCAGATGATTTACTGTCGAGTGTATCAGATGCCGACTACAGTGGCTTCGAGGACTCTGATGCTGAAGCTGGGGAGGGACCTCGCCGTATCAACGAATGGCTGGCGGCGAGAGCTACCAGACCATCAACTTCATCGCAGTGACGGCGATGGATCCAGGGGGGAGGGGACGGGGGGGAAGGAACACTTCATTTATTCAGAGGTAAGAGTTGCAATGGGCAAATCAACCCAATGCACATGTAAAATAATCTTTATAATTGAATTTATTATTATAACAGGCTTCTATGGAGAAAAAGTGGACTTTGTGGAAATCCCCAGAACACCAAGGTACCTTTAACATGTAAACATATGGGTTCGGTAACGCGGATTTTGCTAACACGGGCGGTAACCAGAACACATTGGCCGCGTTATTGAAGGACCAACTGTATACTTATTTTATGTATGAGTAAATACATACATACCGGTACATATACTTATTTTGTAATATTTAATAGTAGCGTTTTATCTGCTTTATTTTATCATTATCATCTAGTGTAGCATTAATATATAAAGGTTGATGTCTTTAACATTGTCCACATCATTTAGCTCTAAGGCATAGTGTAGATTTATCACCGGTATACAGTATACTCCTGAGGGAGTAAGGAGCCTTCATCTTCTGGTGGAGCATAGACTACAGTAGATCTGGACTGGACACTAATATGGAAATTTGCAGTAAAGGACCCAAAATCGGAGAATGAACCCCCAAACTCGAACCGCGAAACTGCGAAAACATCACATTTTCGCGATTTCGAGGTTCGAACTTGGAGGTTCGTTTTCCGATTTTGGGTTCCTTACTGCAAAGTTCCATTTTTGTGTCAAGTCCAGATCTACTGTAGTCTATGGATGGAGGAAAACAAATATTATATCCCACGCATCCTACTGCGTGCCGTACAAGGCGACTAATAGGATGGATGGTGGTAGACTTATGGACCAACAGCCATTACTATACAATAAGATCCTGATGTGGCGGCGTCTACGCCGTAGGACCACCTCCCGGAGCTGCCAACCGCGGATGGCTGCCGACCCTCCACGGCCGGAGACAAGATCAACGACCAGTGGAGGACAACCGGATGCCGGCCGCGGGGAGCAGTTCGGGAGCCAAACCGTCACAACTATCCCCTGCCCCCTCCCTGGGGGCACGGGTCCTTGGAGAGGCTTCGGTCACGCCGGGAATTTCCACACCTCTCACACCACACATCACACAGTTTTTCCTACACCGAGAAATGACTCTCCGGCTGTCATTTCTCGAAGACTTCTAGCCGGAGACATTGAGAGCAACCCCGGACCCACGTACACATACATATGTCCAACTCAAATCCCTCGCCTAAAACCCGTCCACCTCTCCTCCCCAACCCACCTAGCCTTCCCATATCATCCACTCCCCCCCCTAAAACCCGTCTACCTCTCCTCCCTAACCCACCTAACCTTCCCATACCATCCACATCCTCAACTCAACACACCACACCCCATCCTAACCCATTCCAACCCCCATCTCCTGCTCCCCAATCCCCACCCCCACCTCACCCATCCCAACCCCCAGCCCCTCCCTCACCCCCACCCCCCCCCCCCCCTCCCCCCCACCCCATCCCCCGGCAACCGCACCCCAAATACATCGTGCACATAACATTAACATTCTCCAATTGAACATAGATGGCATTAACACAAAGAAACATGAACTCTCACACTTCATCAAACAACACAACATACACATTGCCATCTTACAAGAAACAAAACTCCGCACATCACAAAAAACAACCACATTTCATAATTTCACCACCATCAGACAAGACCGGGCTGTCGGCGGGGGCGGTGGACTCATCACCCTGGTACACAAAGAAATATCATGCATAGTAACCAGTGTACAAACCAAATCCCTCCTCCCCCCAAATGATAACACAACAGAAATACAATCAATTAAAATACGCACTGGCAACACCTCCAACATAACCATCATAAAACACATACATCCCTCCCCAAACATCCCCTACAGTACCAAATGAATACAGACCACACTTACAACACATCACAAACACCCCACACATCATCCTGGGTGGTGACTTCAACGCCAAGACGTCGGCCTGGTTTGTCGACAACCCCGACACAGACAGAGGGCTGGTACTACAAAACCAAACAGATAACCTCATCATCCTTAACGACATCCATCAACATACCCATATTCCTCACCAAGCCCTCTATAACCCGTCATCTCCAGACATCACCTTTTGCTCCCCAGCACTCGCCCCCACAACATCCTGGAGGGTGGTCAGACCCTTAGGCTCTGACCACCTCCCGATCATTATCACCACCAAAACCAGACTCACCCCAGCTAGCCACAAACACACATACACCAATTATAAAAGAGCTAACTGGGAAGCATTCACAAATGAGACAGAACAACACTTCACAACTCTAAACAGTACACCCATCACTAACATCAACAATGCTGTACACATACTCAATAAAACTATCCAAAACGCTGACAAGAAACACATTCCAAGAGGTAACAGAAAAAGACACAACCCCAACTTCACACCAGAAATTCAAAACCTCATCAGACAACGCGACACACTGAAACACTCCCCAGCACCCCACACACAAGACATCACACAACAAATTCAAGCACTCAACACCCAAACTAACAACAAAATACAAGAACAACAAAAACTAAATTGGAATAACTTCCTACAAACACTTGATCACAAAACAAACCCCAAAAAACTCTACAAAACACTAAACAGCATCACACTTTCCAACAGCAACACAACACAATCACATGCTGCAATCACAACAACAGACTCTACTCCTTCATGTAAACAACAAGCAAACACTCATAAATCACTTCTCACATGTCAGCCACCTAAAACCTCACAAAGACGACCGACGTGTCATCCGACGTAAGAGACAATTCCCCACAGACCCTGACTATACACCCTTCACCAATCACCAGACAAAGCATATCATCAACAATCTCAAGCACTCACCCGCCTGTGGCCTAGACAACATAAGCAACATACACCTCAGACACCTGGGACCACAAGGCATACAAGCACTCACTAACATATCAAACTACAGCTATTCACACAACACAATACCAGACATTTGGAAGCATGGTATCATCATCACATTCCCCAAACCCAACAAAGACCCCACGCTACCCTCCTCGCACCGCCCCATCACACTCCTTTGCTCCCCTTCCAAAGTCATGGAACGCCTAGTATAACAACTAATTACACCCGACCTACCCCTAGCTCCAACACAACATGGCTTTAGGCCACTGCACTCCACAAACACTCTTCTCACAGACCTTACACAAAGAGCTTTTGACGGCATCAACTCAGCTAGACCACCACACAGATCACTATTAGCCACACTCGACATTAGTAAAGCCTTCGATGCCATCCCCCGCCACAACCTAACAAACAAAATCTACAACACAAACATGCACAACAACACAAAAAGGTGGCTGGCCAACTTCCTAGCAGGCAGATGTGCACACGTATCTTTTGCCGGTCAGTCATCTAAAATCAGAAACTTTCCAAACGGAGTCCCACAAGGATCCGTCGTATCGCCCGCACTCTTCAATCTGTACATGCACGATATAACTACACCCAATACGCCCCAAATAAACTTAGCCTCCTATGCAGATGACATAACACTCGCATGCACACACCATGACCTAAAAAGAGCAACAGATCTCCTTCAACCCTATCTCAACACACTACATGGCTGGTGCACTACAAACAGATTTAATCTAGCCCCAGCCAAATCCACCGCAACCCTGCTCACAAGCTGGACAGGAGAAGACGAATACATCCCTCAACTCACCATAAACAACACACCCCTAACACATACACACACACCCAAAATCCTAGGAGTAACATATGATACTCATATGACATTCAAACAGCACACCACAAACATTAAAAAGAAACTGACACCCAGACTTAACGCCCTCAAGTCACTTGCTCACACAAAATTTGGACACAACAAAGAAACTACCACCACAGTATATAAACAATACATAAGATCAGTGATGGAATACGCAAGCCCAGCCTGGGCTTCTAACCTAGCTGAAACACATAATAAGACCTTACAGACTATTCAAAACAAAGCCCTGAAGATCATTACAGGCTGCACAGCTACTGCACCCACAGATCACCTACATCAAGAAACCAAAATCCTCAAAGTCAAAGACCATCTGGACATGAGAGGCACTCAATTCCTGGCAGCAGCCTCCACGAACCAAGACCACCCACTAAACTACATGGCAACACACTCACAAACACCAAGAAATATCAAAACAACACCCAGCACACGGTATCACACACAATTATTGTCCTCTCTTCCTCCCTGCCCACCCCGAACCAACTTCCAGAAGCACATCCATACTCATATCTCTCGCCAATCCATCCACTCACTCACAGACAACACACAGCTGCATGCACGACCTCCCGAAATCCATCCTTCCGAATCCTCCCTCCCTCGCGAGGACAGAGTCCACCTGGCCAGGCTGAGATGCGGACACCATCCAGCTCTCCTGAGCTATCAGAAGAGACTGGATGACTCCGTTGTCGACGCCTGCCCGGGATGTAACACAGCACCCCATACCATTAAACACATCATAGAAGACTGCATTTCACACAACCACTTATGCCAACAACACAATCTACACTCAATACACCCTTGTATTGAGTATTGTTCACATGTGTGGGGAGGTTCCTCTCACACCGCTCTCCTAGACAAAGTTGAAAGGAAGGCCTTTCGTATCATTAACTCCCGTCCACTCACCAACTCTCTGCAATCTCTCTCTCTCCGCCGCAATGTTGCATCTCTCTCGCTATTCTATCGTTACTATAATAATCAGTGTTCCTCAGAGCTATATCAGTGCATACCACCTCCTTTACGTAGGACACGTGGTACCCGTCTTGCAACTCAATCCCACCCCTACTCTGTGCAACTCTCCAACCCAAGAGTGAAACGTTACTCTCAAACTTTCTTCTACTCAACATCTGAGCTCTGGAACTCTCTCCCAGAATCAGTCTTTCCCTCTTCCTATGACTTAAATTGCTTCAAACTCCGTGTGTCCAGGCATTTTGACTCGAACGTCCCTTGATTTTGGCCCTGTCACTCTTTCAACTATGGGGGAGGCACTCGCTATAGGCAGTTATGCCTTTTGCCTCCCTCAATCACATAGAAAAAAAAAAAAAAAAAAAAAAAAAAAATGAGAGCTCTGTGGGAAAGCCCGATCGTGGCCATGGCCTTCCTCAGGGACTCGGGGCTGTTCGGCCAGGCAGCTTAGGGATCAACAACAACAACAACTATACAATAAAGCCTTGCTATTGGCACTGCCGAAGCTGGTGGGGCGTGGATGGTTACCACAAAGGACTCTAATACACTCTGTTTCATTTCATCTGTCGGTAAATTGAATCCCTTAGCAGCTAATTTTTCGATACTTAATAGAAAAATATGAAACTACTACAGTATGTCTCTGCATCATATTAACACCAAGTTTATATAATTAAGCATTATTTTTCACTACAAAATCTTCAAAATAACTGAGAAATCTTGATGGGAACTTGACAATTTACCGTCAGTTGAAAAGAAACAAGGTATAATCTTACCTGGGCGCTGTTTGGTGCCATGCCAGAGTTGGCCACAGTGTTTACATGGTGGGGCAGTGTTGTGGCAAGACTTTATTGTATTATATTCCAACTGCGGAAAAGCCACCCTATCTAAAGCCGGTATCACACGAGCGCTTTTTCCCTCGACATTTATCCTTAACACTGGTCTGGCAGCTTAACCCTTTGGCTGCGGCTATGTTTGGGCTATTTAGGGTATATTCAGGCACTCCTGAATGATAAATCAAGCATCTGCATTAAATTAAGTGTATTCTGCAGAAAACTAGGCGAAAATAGCTTCAAAATTACACCAGAACGGACCGTATACGTGGTCTGGTTCACCCGCAGTGATCCCTGTGAAACGCGGGAACCCCGCTATTATGTAGCACTCGCTCGCTTGGCTACACTGATGAGAGACAGAGAGAGACTCGCCCGAGACACAGCCTAGCTCAGTGAGCCGCTCGGTGCTCTGAGGGTCGGAGGTGGGCCCCTCACGCTCCCACCCACTGACACTCGATTCTTACATTTTTTACAGGCTTTTAAAGCCTGGAAATTTCTGTAGCTTGCCAAAACATTCCAGAATGTCACCCGCAGCGAAAGGGTTAAGAGGTCAACATTTAGAATATTTTGGTTACCTAAATCCAATCAGTCTAGTTTCCGACATCAGGGCAAAATACTCCCAAAAATGATGCCAGAAAAATGTTGATCATCGAATGTTGACTATATAAGCTCTCGTGTGATACCAGTTTAAGCCGTTACAATATACAGTATGTAATGGAGAACGACGCTAAAGCATTGTATGTATGTACAGTATTGTCCCACATATTTAGTGATAGAGGTTCATTTATGTAGCTAGTTGTGTAGCTAGTTTCATTATATCCATAGCTTTGATAATGCTAAGCGATAAAAGATAATCATTATATAAAGTACTTGACATTTACCTTTAAGGCATCATCATCTGTAGAGCTTCATATCATTAACATTGTCCTTAATGTTACGCTGTTACAGTAAAACCTCGCCCATCCAGACTAATTGGGGGAGAACCCTGTCTGGATTTGCCAAAAGTCCGGATATATATTCAGCCATCCAGACAAATCCGGATGGCTGAAATATGAGTCCAGATATCTAACTTAAACAACCAGACTTAGGTTTCAGCCATCCAGACAAATCCGGATGGCTGATATTAAAGTCGATATTTAATGCTGGATGTAAACAATATTAAAGTCGATATTTAATGCTGGATGTAAACAATATTTGTGGTAACTTGTATTCATCTTGTTCGTTTCCGGATTGACTTTTATTTTTCCCAAGCCATCCAGATAAGTCTGGTTGGCTGAACCATGAGTCTGGATTGAAATGCCTGTTTGGATCTCTTGGGTTTCTGGATCTGAGAGCACCGGATGGGAGGGGTTCTACATCACACAAGCTAGTTTCTCGGCTACATCCGCTGCAAGATATCATATTATATTAATTTATTATTCATATTTTATTTTATTCACATTTGGGGGCAGGGGGCTTGGAATCCTCCTCCTCTTGTATAATTCTCCTACTCGACGAGACAGAGAAAAGGGCGAGAGAACGCGAAAGTGGTTCCAGGACCCTTAGAATAGGAACTTTAAATGTTTCTGTTCGGTCTCGGTCTCGTGTCTGCCACCCCCAGCAATGGGGTATGTGCCTGAGTACAGTACAGTATATACATACTGTACATTCATTTTTTCAATAGTACTGTACTCAATCAGGAGCTCATTAGAAACAAAATTATAATGGAAAACTTGCAAAATAAACAAACCAAAACTGGGACGACACAAGATAAATGCAAAGGAACTAATCAAAATCGCTATGTGGAAATAACGCTTGATAAAACAAAATTTTAAATAAAAGAACACAATCCACAGACATAAAAGAAAAAGTTGTCACATAGTTGTTGTTGTTGTTGTTGTTGTTGTTGTTGTTGTTGTTGTTGTTGTTCCCCATGCTGCCTGGCCGAACAGCCCCAAGGCCCCGAGCAATTCCAAGGCCATAACCGAGCGCCCCCACAGCGTCACATAGTAGACTCGATTTTAGGAACATTTTGACTCCGATACATCTCCCGCTAAAGTGCTTATTTGACATCAACTTTAACCTCTTCTGTACCAGCGACATCTTTATAATTTTATACCTGTTATTTTTAGATGATTTTTTGCAGTTTAAGAAGGATATGTGTTAGTTAAAAAAGGGTTAAGTGAGATAGTTCAAAGCCTGTTAGTTCCTTTGCGTTTATCTTGAGTCGTCCCAGTTTTGGTTTGTTTATTTTGCAAGTTTTACATTATAATTGCTGTAGGCCCTTTTTAATCTGCATAAAATCATCTAATGGCAGCTAGAATAAAGTTAAATAGACATCACTGGTACAGAAGGGGTTAATTAGCTAATAAGGCACCATGTATCTAGCCTAATCCTATTATCATTTTCCATTTGTTAAGATTTTTATGTAGCTTCCTATACTTAAGACTTAACGAACTGGTGACATATATTTTATTTTTTATTTCTAACAAGTAATATTTACCAGAACGTCCCCGACTTCCCAAATTGACTAATTCCTTGAACGTGACTATAGTGCGTTGTTATTTGTGCGATTAGTTTGCTTGGGAAACAGATTAACTTGCTCATGTAGTAATGTGGTGTGGTGGATTGTGTTCTTTTATTTATAAATTATTATTTTACTTAATGCGTTGTTTCCACACAGCGATTTTGATTAGTTGTTTTGTCTTTTTACTGTGTTCGTATACATTTTGGTTTGTTTATTTTGCAAGTTTTACATTATAATTAGAGGATTTTATGGAGCTAGGAATCTAAGAGGTGCACACATCCTATTTTACCACTTGTGAGTTTGAAGCTACTGTATACGGAAGTACAGTAGTACTATAGGTAGCACCAACAAACTTGATAAGCATCTTGATCCCTGACCTCTTTGTAACACAAAAGCACCTAGAGCAAACTGGCTGTAAATATCCTCTCCTATATTCTGGTGGACTCTTCCCAAATGATAGGAATTTCAGCCCGATTCCTTTAATTTATTTTTTGAGTTATAAGAAATTAAGGGGTCATGATTATTGTCAAGTTCGTTGGCGCTACCTATAATAGTACAGTAGTAGTCGTTCCCTAGGCTGCCTGGCCGAACGGCCCCGAGCTCCTAAGGAGCTGTAGACATCGATATTAAACAGAAATGCTTCACTAAAGGGCAGACCAAGACCTTACAGTCTGATCATGAGTTAAATAAAAACCTGATGAGTGTGGCAGCTCTGAACAGGGCTGCCTGGAGCGCCGCCATTAGGAGACTGGAAGCGCATTTCGTGTGAAGCACTCAGTCTTTAAATTTGAGCACCGGTATGTAATGTAGGTATCTGATGGATAGGAAGTACAGTTGTTGTTGTTGTTCCCCAAGCTGCCTGGCCGACCAGCCCCAAGGCCCTGAGCAAGGCCAAGGCCATAACTGAGGCGCCCCACAGAACCCTCCCTGCCGACCACAATAAAGCCTGGGTGACCGAAGCCACTCCATGGCGGGGAGCTGAGGAGGGTGCGGAAATGTCCGGGAAACCAAAGCCCCACCCAGGGCCCTGTGCCCATCAGCAATTATGAAGAGAAAGTTGAGGGGCAAAGGAAAAATGTGACACTTTGGCTTCCAATCTTGGTAGATTGGGAGGTCAATCCACGGAAAAGATGCCGTCACTTGGGATCTAGAAAATATATAAGTAAAAGGCACAGTCAGAGTAAGCTATGGGTATGGCAGAGATCGCTCAGTTCTACAGTACTGTACGTTGCATTCTGCTTGTATGTCTATAGTCTATTCGCTGTAAGTAGGCGAAAAATCATGACCTCTATCCTCTTTAACTCAAAAAGGGCTAGATCAAATTGGCTGTAAATTTCCATCTATTCCTTGACTGACTCTTCCTAAATGGTAGAAATATTAGCTCGATTACTCTATTAGTTTTTGAGTTACAGAGGTTAGAGGTCATGATTTCTCGCCTACTTACAGCGAATAGACTACAGTAGTATTTATTCCCTAGGCTGCCTGGTCGAACAGACCCGGATTTTATGAGATATAAATGTACTGCAATTATATCTTGGCTGGTTTTTCTGTCTTGGTGTAATTTAAAATGTAAAACTTGCAAACTAAACAAACCAAAACTTGGACAAAGACAATATAGAGGCAAATTAACTTATCAAAATCGCTATGTGGAAATAACGCTTACTAAAATATAAATTTTGTTATGAAATAAAAGAACACAATCCACCACATAGGGTGTACATTACTACATGAGCAAGTTAATATGGTTAGAGCATGTAAATTCTGTGTGAGATATCCTAGGTTCGAATCCCGGTAGAATGCTTTCATTAATTTGATTTGGGGGTTATTGGTGTTAAGAACGATGTTAAAACAATAATATCTATGTCTACAGCTTCAACTTCCTTATAGCCTGAAACCCGCAAGTGGTCAATTAACCCTCTGACTGTCACAGATGTTTCCTAAGCTGCATAACATGATCTACTGGTAACGAGAGTAAAGTGATGAAGTGCGAAAGGTCTTAAAATCGCCAAACTAATGAGGCAAACATCTAAAATGTCAAAACTAATGGGGCTAAACATGAGGGAGAAGGGGGTCCAGAAAAAGTCCCCCCTTAACATTCTCTGTAGTATTTTAGTATTTATGTATAAGGGGTCGGATCTACAGCTTCTATCTATCTATCTATTGCCGGACGCCTTACTCCCCTTACGAGGGCGGCCATACACAGAATGCCCCCAAGCGGACCTATTCCCTGTGAGAGGGACAACCCGAGCCAGTTTAGTGAAGGACTTACAAGATTGACCACTCAATTTAGGATCGGTCCGACTCTGAGGCCCTCTGTGTATCTTGTTAGCACTATTTTTCTACAGTGGTGTTCGGCTAATCCATCCACTAACCTGCCTTACCCTTAGGTAAGCAGTACGGATTTGTGTCAGGTTTACTCCCCTAGACAGGTTGCCAACCAAGGCTGACGAGTCCCATCCACCCGAATTTGTATAAGGTTGTCTCCCCTAGATGAGTTGCCGACCAAGGCTAACGAGTCCCACCCACCCTTTAGCTTCCATTTTATTATTGTTATTATCGTACATTAAGGGGAAGTTTCTCTCTCTCTCTCTCTCTCTCTCTCTCTCTCTCTCTCTCTCTCTCTCTCTCTCTCTCTCTCTCTCTCTCTCTCATCTAACATTAAGGTATCATCCATTAATTTTTATTAAATTATTTGATATTGTGAAGGCAGTGTTACATGAGCAATTTTTCCAGCAGTTTTTACGGGCAATTGTTCTCTGGCAACTCAAAAATGTAAGTTTCACAAGAATTAAACTATGTATATACTCAGGCACATACCCCGTAGCTGGGGGGTGGCCGACTCGAGACAGAGCCCAAATAGGGACAACACAATACGACATAAAAAAAAAATCACACACATCTAGGTCGCTCAGGATTTAACTACCTGACATAATCTACACAGAGGGCCCCGGAGTCGAACGGATCCTAAATTGAGTGGTCAATCCTGTAAGTCCTTCACTAAACTGGCTCGGGTTGTCCCTCTCACAGGGAATAGGTCCGCTTGGGGGCACTCTGTGTATGGCCACCCTCGTAAGGGGAGTAAGGCGTCCGGCAATAGATAGATAGATAGACATAATCTACCTTCGTTCTAGTTTAGGGCTTTAAAATAGTACAGATCTCCCTCACTATCCGATGCCCCGAGTTACTACCTGTATATTATTATAGGTTTTTAGGTGTTTGGGTTTGGGGTTTAGCTGGTCCCAGAACGCATCCCCATTTACCCCATTAATTTTTGTGTTCGCTATACGATTTTTCTATTTAAGATCAGGTTTTTAGGAACGTAACCCAATCGTAAATCGAGGGAGACCTGTCTTGCTCGTCGAAAATTACTGGAAAATGCGCTCATGTGACACAACCTAAATAATGAATCATAAACAAACAAATCATTTTATCTGAAACATTTACGGATAAGGGGTCGATTGTACAGGTTCATTTTATTGTTAATATTATCTAACGTTAAGGCGTCTTCTCTTCAGTTTTATTTACATATTGTAATACTGTATTGAATCATATAACACAATTGCCCACTTGTGAGTTTCAGGCTATAAGGAAGTTGGAGCCGTACAAATCTATATCAAACAGTCAGTCAGTAGCCAGCCCCTACTCCCACAAGGGGTAGGGTGGATCAACAAGAGACACAAGAAAGGAAAAAGAGGTGACAGGAGAAGAACAAATTTGTTTTTGTTTTTTTGTTTTTCTATGTGATTGAGGGAGGCAAAAGGCAGAACTGCCTATAGCGAGTGCCTCCCCCATAGTTGAAAGAGTGACAGGGCCAAAATCAAGGGACGTTCGAGCCAAAATAATATAACATATAATATAACAGTTTGCCCACAAAAGGGTGAAATGCAATAATAACGTAGGTTTCTGATGGATTGGAAATGTGTTGAATTTAGTTTTATAAATTTATTAACACGCTACAACCAAATTTTAGCTAAGGGACCTTGGTGACCCTGGTCTCTGGGTCTTCTCCTGGGTGACCTAGATGTGTGTGAATTTTGTTTTTGTGTGTTCATTGTTTTCTGTTGTGTTGTGTTGTCCCTGTTCGGGCTCTGTCTTTAGTTGGTCATCCCCAGAAAATGGGCCTGAGTAAATACATATACAGTATACATACACAATTCTGCTAAGTATCGATATCTACGGCTCCAACTTCCTTATAGACTGAAACTCGCAAGTGGTTGATTATATCTACAGTCTGTGCAGCTTAATAGTAATAAAAATAATAAATAAAAATAATACTCTACTTTATTCTAGACTAGATTCTAGTACGTATGGGAAGCGAGAGAATGACTAAGAGGGTGTACGAGAGCGAAGTGGAAGGACAGAGAGGGAGAGGTAGACCGAGAGAGAGGTGGAAGGATGGAGTGAAGAAGTATATGAATGAAGGCGGTGCTGGATGAGTTGGTAGCGTAATGGTTAGTGTGCGGAATTTCGGTGTGAGTATCCTAGGTTTGAATCCTTGGAGTACCACATGTATTCATCGTTTCATTAGTTTCATTGATTGGGTTTATTTGTAAGTTAATTGGTGGAATGGTGATGATATGAAATGATATCAATGTTTACGGCTCCAACTTGCTTATAGCCTGAAATTCGCCAGAGGTCATTAACCCCTTCTATACCGGCGACGTCTTTGTGGTTATTGATTCTCCTTTTAGTTCATTGGTACAGTTGGCGGTTCATTCATGGCCACCTTCTCTGGCAATAGATAAGTACAGTAGACTCCCGCCCTTTCGGACTAATCGGGGGAAACCCCTGTCCGTAAGTGTCAAAACTCCGAAAGGGCCGAGTCCAAACTTCACACTTAACTTCACACAAACTTCACACAAACTTCACACTTCGGACATTATTTCAGCCATTCGGACAAGTCCGAATGGCTGAAATAATGTCCGAAGTGTATAAGTCCGAATACCCATTCACCTAACCAGACAAGTCCGAAACTCTGCTCTTCGGTCCGAATGCGATTTAATTTTTCTCAACCTTTCGGACAAATCCGAAAGGCTGAACCATGAGTCCGAAGTTAAATGTAGACCTAAAAGTGTAGTCCGAAAAGGACGGAGGTATTTTCTCAGCCTTTCGGACAAATCCGAAAGGCTGAACCATGAGTCCAAAGTGAAATGCTCGTCCGAAAGTCTTGGAATTCCGAAAGGGCGGGGGTTTACTGTAAATACAGTAGATATGGTGATTATGGTATACAGTACTGTACTCTGTTTCATTTCATCCGACGATAAATTGAATCCCTTAGCAGCTAATTTCTAGATACTTAATGAAAAAATATGAAACTATTATATCTCTGCATCTAGGAAGACCAAGTTTATATGATTAGCACCGTATTTCACTACAAAATCTTCAAAATAACAGATTAATTTGCTCCTGTAGTAATGCACACCCTATGTGGTGGATTGTGTTCTTTTATTTATAAATTATTATTTTACTTAATTAAGCGTTGTTTCCACATGGCGATTTTGATTAGTTGTTTTGGCATTTTACTGTGTTCGTATAAGTTTTGGTTTGTTTATTTTGCAAGTTTTACATTATAAATATAAATGAGAACTATGTAATTTACCGTCAGTTGAAAAGAAACGGAGTACAGTACCGTATAGTGGTTGTGGTGGTGGTGGTAGTGGTAGTAGTGATAGTGGTAGTACAGTACAGTAGTGGTGATGATAGTGACCATAGTAGTGATGATGGTGACAGTAGTTAGTAGTAGTGATGGTGGTAGTAGTAGTGATGATGGTGATATACAGTAGGTAGTGTCAGTGAACTTGACAATAATCGGGAAGGATGTAGTTTCCGAGTGTACGGTTGTCATGTGCGCTCGCAGTTACGTTCCCGTCAATTTCGACGCTATATTTTCTGCTATTTGCCCCCTGTCATTACTACATGAATACTAGGTTAGGTTAGGTTAGGTTAGGTTAGGTTGTTTGGTTAGGCTAATGTATTTTTATATCCAAAGGCAGTCAAAATAGACGGGAACATGATGGCAAAGGTCCGACGCCACTACACGTAGTGTATACAAGGCTGGCGGTACGCCTGCACTTAACATTCTTGACCCCTTAACTTCTTATAACTCAAAATTAATTAAAGCATTCGGGCTGACGTTTGTATTATTTGGGAAGAATCCACCCGGAAATAGGTGTGGATATTCACTGCCAGTTTGCTCTAGGCCTTTATGAGTTACAGAGAGGTCAGTGATCAAGATTATTGTCAAGTTCGTTGGCGCTACCTATAGTACTGATGGTAGAACTAGTACTGATGGTGGTGGTGAATGAAGCTGCTCCCAGGCGAGGAGCTGAGGAGGGTGCGGAAATGCCCGGGATACCGAACCCCGCCCAAGGCTCTGTGCCCCTTAACAATTGTGAAGGGAAAGTTGAGGGGCAAAGGAATAATGTGACGCTTTAGCTCCCAGTCAGCCAGCCTCTAGGTTGGCAGTAGAGAGGTCAATCCACAGAAGAGATGCCGTCACTTGAGATCTGTAGTTTGGTAGTGATTTTATACATTCCTTCACTTCAGTACAATACTGCTCTGATACAGATAAGAATCTGTGATATTGAATTATGTTTCTAAAATTAGTACCAGCAATTGACTGTCCTTGGCTGTTATTGCTATACAGTACATGCCACAGGCAGTAGCTTGATTGGTTGAGCGTTCGCCTGTTAACCGTGAGGTTGATGGTTCGAGCCTCGGGCCAGCCAGTGAGTTATTGGCAGATGTTGGTGCTGTTGGTGAACGGTGCGGTCTAGCAATCTGTGGCAACTATTCACTAAGTCCCTGATTCATCAGGGCACCCACCCTAGCCTTGCTATTTAGCAGGGAGTGTATGGTGGTAAAAACCGCATCATCATCATCACATGTTATTTACTGTTCGCTATAAGTACCGGTAGATTAAGAATTAATTTTGTACCAACTTGAATGCTGAGCTGTGACGAAAGTTGAGTATACAGCTGTAATGACACATGCCCCATTGCTAGGGGTGGCTGATTCGAGACAGAGCCCAAACAGAAACCTTTAAAGTTTCAATGCAGGGACTGTACATGTACAAATTATCAAGAAACTTTATTGAAAGGATGGTAGTAATGATATTGTTCATCCATCTTTAACCCTTACTGTACCAGCGACGGTATGCAGCCGTTAATAATAAAGTCACTCATCAGTACCAGCGACGGAATATCGCCGTCAGTATTATACGGTCCTTGTAACTGCCCGTATCGAGTTGTACCAGGTACCGTGACTGGTCCACACTGTTCTGAGACCTTGGCAACACTTCTCAGCCTGGATCCAAGTCTGTGGGAGCTGGCTAGGACAGTATTCCTCCAACTTTCGGGGTGAGAGGGTATTCTCTCTTTACTCTGAAGCCATTTTGGCCATAATGCCTGGTACTGGAGGGTACATTTATAGTAATACCCTCTGGTACAGTAGGGGTTAACTACAGGTATAAACTAGAAAAGTGAGGAAATACTGTACTGATGTAATAAAGCTAAAACTGGTGTCCTGTCAAGGGCTGCCTCTGTTGTCAAGTTCTTTATTTTGAGATCGGACCGGAGTACCTGGGGTATATCCTGAGTATATACATACATACCTGTACATACATAGTGTTTGACTCGTTTACTACAAGACATTCTTCCATTTCAGATAAAAGATGGTGACCGTGGAGATCCAACCTGAGTATGGCTACTGTGTGCTGGTGGCCGTGGGGTCCTCCTTCATGTTGGTGTGGAAGGCTATGAAGGTCAGGTCACAGTTTATGCAGTTTTTAATACCATACACTCCCTAGATTGACAGGGCTAGGGCGTGCCGTTGTTACAAATTTTTTACCTATTTGTAGTTTACAGGAATTGAGCAGCGCTCGTGTTGTCCTGTCTTAGTTACTTTATAATCAATCCATTTTACTTAGACAAGTATCGTAATGGATATTCCCAGTTCCCAGTATTTTGGACTAACATATCATAACTTATGTTGCCCTATTTCCATATTTACTTTTATCCAACCTAGATTTGAACATGTTAATGTTCCTCACTCTCACCACCTCCTCCTCCAAGTTGTTCCAAGTCTCTATACTCCTATATGGGAAGCTGAATTTCTTTGTGTCCTTACGACATCTGCTCTTCCTCAGCTTAAACTCGTGCCCTCTTGTCCTTCCATTATCCCTCACGAATAGATCTTCTCTATCTACTCGTTCCAAACTTTTTACTCCCTTGAACATCGTTATTAAGTCGCCTCGTTCCCTTCTCTCTTTCAAGGTAGGCAGTTGTAGTGTCTTAAGTCTTTCCTCATATGTCAACTCCTTCAATCTTGGGATCATCTTCGTTGTTATCCTTTGGACTTTCTCTAATTTGTTTATATGTTTTTTTCAAATGTGGTGACCATATCACTGCTGCATATTCTAATCTTGGTCTTATCATAGTCATTATCAGTTTTCTTAACATTTCTTCATGCAAATAGTTAAATGCCGCTCTCATATTGGTTATTATTCCATATGCTCCTCCAATGATCATGTTAATATGCTTCTCCGGGGATAGATCATCTGTATTATCACTCCAAGGTCCTTCTCATGCCGTGTTTTGCCGATTATTTCAATTCCTAATTTGTACTCCCAGCTTGGCCTTATCTCACTTGTTCCCACTTCCAAAACATGACACTTTTCTGCATTGAAACTAATTTTCCAGGTTTGGCTCCATCTGTGCAACTCATCTAGGTCCTTTTGAAGATCCTGACAACTTTCTATACAGGTGACATTCTTCATGATCTTAGCGTCATCCACAAACATATTCATATGACTATTCAAGTTTTCTGGCATGTCGTTTACATAAAGTAGGAACATTATCGGACCCAACACTGATCCCTGTGGTACTCCGCTCGTCACACTCCTCCACTGTGAATATTCGTCTCGTATCGTGGTCCTCATTTCTCTTCCTATTAAAAAGTTTTCCATCCATTTTAACATCCTACCATGTACACCTCCAACAACCAATGTGTGTGTGTGTGTGTGTGTGGGTGTGTGGTACTAACAAAAGTATCTGTGGGCATCTTTAGGGGACTCTTAAAAATGGTTTGAATCTTATATCTATCTATCTATCTATTGCCTGATGCTGTGGCCACTCCGGCCACGAACGAACTGCCCCCATGCACCTCTGTCCCCAGTCAGTCGACGCCCCTCCCCCCAACCAGCGCGGTCCGCCTTCGTTCATATATATCTAATATCTAATAATAAATCTAATAGTACAAGCATACCAATTAACATAGATACAATTACAGTACAGTACAATTAACATAGATACAATTACAGTACAGTACAATTAACATAGATACAATTACAGTACAGTACAATTAACATAGATACAATTACAGTACAGTACAATTAACATAGATACAATTACAGTACAGTACAATTAACATAGATACAATTACAGTACAGTACAATTAACATAGATACAATTACAGTACAGTACAATTAACATAGATACAATTACAGTACAGTACAATTAACATAGATACAATTACAGTACAGTACAATTAACATAGATACAATTACAGTACAGTACAATTAACATAGATACAATTACAGTACAGTACAGTACAATATAATCAAATCAATCAATAAATTAAAAATAAAATGTGTTGTATAGTTATAATAAAATAAATAAATAAGTAAATGAACAATAAAACGTGTTAGTAATATAATACTGCACAGTATGTCTAAACAGATTGGCGGTAAGCGTCGAGAGTTTGGCATCAAGTACCCGACCATGTACAGTCCGGACAACAACATCTTCAACTGCTACCAACGGGCTCACCAGAACACGTTGGTAATATTTTTTTTGTTTTGCCTGACACCGTAATTCCAGATTTACAGGTCTCCCTGGATTGGTTTACGTTCCTGATAATGATAATGAGGGAGACCTGTATTATGTCTCTGCATTATATTAACCCTCTCCGACATATGACGCGATTTTGAGCCTATTGGGGTACTTTAACCCCTTATTGGCGGCGCTCGACTTAAGTCTTGCACCAATTTGCAGCAAGTTAGGAGCATTATTAAGGCTTTTAAAGGGTTAAAATCGAGTGCAAATGGCCGGGAGCACAGCGGGCCAGACAGCCGACTCCCAGGGCTTACCGCCGCCCATTAACTCATGTTCCCTGTGTTCTCGAGAGGCCGGCAGTGTAGCCAGTAGTGAGCATAGCTGGGAAAAATATACCGATATATGCTAAGCTCCACGAGTGCTACGTAGCTCGTTCTAGTCTCATTTTGAAGCTTTTAGTGCCTATTTGTTTGCTAAATAATGTTTTTTTTTCATGCAGATGCTTGATTTATCATGCAGGAGGGTCTGAATATGCCCATATGAGCCCAAAACACCCCGCTAGACAAGGGTTAAAGCCTTTGTTACCATCAGGGGTATTTAGAAACCTTTAGTTTAGTTACTTCAACCTCTGCAGTTGTCTTTGAGTTAGCTGTGGGCAGAAAACTAATTTTGGAGAGGTAATTATAAGAGTGAGAGAACTCTAATTCTTATTGCTAATCCGGCAACTTCTGCGTCATAAATGCGTGAAAGGGTTAAGACCAAAGTTGATATTATTAGCATCATATTTCACTACAAAATCTTCACAATAATTGAGAAATATTAAACTACTATGTCTCTGCATCATATTAAGACAAAAGTTTATATAATTAGCAATATATTTCACTACAAAATCTTGACAATAACTGAGAAATCTTGATGGGATTTATCGATGCATCGGATAGTGAGGGATATCTGTACTGTATCCAGTATGGGGGGTTTGTTTATTTCTATCTTGTCCAAAGGGGGTCTTTTTTATGTTTCTTGTTTTACTCCATTAGTATTGAGATTTTATGATGTTCCACCCCGTTAGTTTGGTCATTTTGTGTCATTCAAGGGTCAAATTTGTCTGTACTGTATGTGCGAAAGCAAGCCTGCAATATAGGAAAAACCAGCTTGCAATCAGGAAATTTAAATTTTGTTTTTTTTCTATGTGTTTAAAAGTAGTCTGGTGGGGATTTTATTTTGTTTTATCTAAGACAAGGTTTCAATACTGTACAATTTCGGTGTGAGTATCCTTGGTTCGAGTCCTTGGAGTGCCACATGTATTTGTTGATTTCATTAATTGAGTTTAGAACATAGAAGTTGTTGTTGTTGTTGTTGTTGCTGTTCCCCAAGCTGCCTGGCCGAACAGCCCCAAGGCCCCGAGCAATTCCAAGGCCATAACCGAGTGCCCCCACAGAATCCTTCCCGCCGACCATAATAAAGCCTGGGTGACCGAAGCCACTCCATGGCAGGGGGCTGAGGAGGGTGCGGAAACGCCCGGGAAACTTAGAAGTAAAGTTGGTTGGTGAAAAAATATGAATATGTTTCGTTTAGTTGTTTATCATAAATAGGAGATACCATCTCTGCCGGTGGTGGGGCCGAGGCTGCCACTGTTGCTAGAATTAGGTGTGGCTGGGGGAAGTTTAGAGAATTGATGCCAATCCTGACCATGAAAAGAATGCCTCTCCCCCTGAAGGGAAAGGTGTATGCCTCATGTGTTAGAAGTGCAATGACGTATGCCTCAGAAACATGGGCCGTTAAAGTAGAGGATGTCAACAGAATGGAGTGTAATGAGATGAGAATGGTGAGATGGATGTGTGGGCCAGGCTACAGGATAGAATAACAAATGTTGAGCTGAGGAGACGTTTAGGTATAAAGAGTATTAGCGAGGTGATGCGTACAAGTAGACTGGGATGGTATGGACATGTGGAGAGAATGGATGAACAAAATTGGGTGAAAAAATGCAGGTCTGTGATTGTGGAGGGAGCTGCACCAAGGGGTGGACCGAGGAAGACCTGGGATCGGACTATACGCGCCGATCTCAAATCCAAGACTTGACAAGTGAAGCAGCCCTTAACAGGGTTGCCTGGAACGCCGCCATTAGGACAAGAGACTGAAACTGCACTTATGTGTGGAACACTCGGTCTTAAAATTTTATGTATGTATGTATGTATTTGTGTTGTCTGTCCAGATTGGAGATGTACCCCACGTTCCTATCCATACTGCTACTGGGCGGTCTACACAGTCCCGTCACCAGCGCCATCGCCGGTACCGTCTACTGCTGTGCCGGCCGGGTCGTCTACGCTCTCGGATACTACACGGGAGGTCAGTGGATTTATTATATAACTGTCTTGATGGCGTAATGCATAGTGCTCGGAATTTCGATGTGAGTATCGTGGGCTCGAGTCCTCGGAGTGCCACATTTATTTGTTGATTTCATTTACCCTCCAGCCCCGGCTACGCATTACATAAATATTCCCCGAAACCCGGGTGTTTTGGCCGAAAACGTCTAGGCTAGGCTACCGTATCTTTGTTATTCTGACTGCTTCCGCATTCCCGCGCATCCCCAAGCGTAGCTGTGTTATTTACCTGTAGAATGGCGTTAAGTAGAGCTCTCTAAGTCAACTGGTTCAGTTGTGATGATGATTTCATTGGAGATAACTTACGGCAACAACAGCCACTTTACACTACTTTTCGATACTTAACAACAACATACAGGCACACACGAACAAGCGACGCTCTCCTTCTTGTGGCCGGAGATGCGGGGCGTCGGTCCAGCCGGCTGTTGTTTACATGCGTCGGACCGACGCCTCGCACACCAAGCTCACAGGCTTTCAACCACTGGGCGTTAAAGAGCCCTTCCGGGCAGCTCTGGTATGCTTTTTTATGGGCGTTCAAGAGCCCTTCCGGGAACAGAGGGTTAATTGAGTTTAGATGTTAAGTTGGTTGGTGTAAAAATCATAATAATTCTAACGAAAGCCGAATCTATGAATTTTAGTCTTTATTTTTTTTTTGTGAGTATCCTAGGTTCGAGTCCTTGGAGTACCACATATATTCATTAGTTTCATCGATTTAATTAATTAGGTTTATTTTTGTAATTTAATTGGTGGGTTAGTGAATAAATATGTTTTTTCCACCAACCAACTTCACATCTAAACTCAATTAATGAAATAAACAAATACATGTGGCACTCTGAGGACTCGAACCCAGGATACTCACATCGAAATTCCGCGCACTATGCATTACGCTATCAATAAATATGAATAGGCTATGTAAAGATGAAATTATGGTTTATAGTTCAAATTGTGTCCATTGAAGTGATAGAATACATACATACATACTGTACATACATACATACATACTAGGCTATACATAAAATTTTAAGACTGAGTGCTCCGCATATACGTGCAGTTTCAGTCTCTTGTCCTAATGGCGGCGTTCCAGGCAACCCTGTTAAGGGCTGCTTCACTTGTCAATTTTGTGGATTTGAGATCGGCACGTATAGTCCGTCTTCCTCGGTCCACCCCTTGGTGCAGCTCCCTCCACAATCACAAACCTGCATCTTTTCACTCAATTTTGTTCATCCATTCTCTCCACATGTCCATACCATCCCAGTCTACTTGTACGCATCACCTCGCTAATACTCTTTATACCTAAACGTCTCCTCAGCTCATCATTTGTTATTCTATCCTGCAGTTTGGCCCCACACATTTATCTCACCATTCTCATCTCATTACTTTAACTGCCTTGATGGTGTAGTGGTTAGAGTGTTTAAGATCTGTATGTGGTAACCCAGGTTCGAATCCCGGGAAATTCACATGCTTTCACTAATTTAATTGGGAGGTGTTTTGGTGTTGGGAGTAAAATAAATAAAATAATTATAATTACTGCTCTTCTCTCCCCAGACCCTAAGAAGCGTATGCGTGGCAGCTTTGGTTACCTCGGCCTCATCACCCTGGTCTACACCACTGGACGCTTCGCCACGGGTCTCCTGGGATGGTTCTAAAACTGCACACCCAACTATGAGAAACCTGAGATTGGTTAGCTTAATTGGTTCTAAAACTGCACACCCGCCCATGAGAAATTATGCACCGGTGACTGGTTAGATTAATTGGTTCTAAGACTGCACAACCACCCATGAGAAACCTATGCACTCTAGGTAGCGCCAAAGAACTTGACAATTATCTCGATCCCTGATCTCTTCGTAACTCATAAGGACCTAGAGCAAACTGGCTGTAAATTTCCACACCTATTTCCTGGTGGACTCTTCCCAAATGATAGAAATTTCAGCCTGATTGCTTTCATTAATTTTGAGTTATAATAATTAAAGGGATCCAGATTATTGTCAAGTTCGTTGGCACTACCTATACCAGTCTGTTGGGTTGGTTCTAAAACTGCACACTTGACTCTGAGAAACCTTGGTAGTACAACTGTTTAGGCACCTTATATTGTAGCAAAGTAGCTCGTAATTTTAACGTTGAGGGTTGTATTTCTGGATTCCTTTCTAACTCATGTTTAGCCCCATTATTTATTAGTTTTTCAGTCGTTTGCTATAAAACGACTCGAGAAATCAAGCAAATATTTCTACCATTTGGGAAGAGTCAGTCAGAATAAGGGTGAAAATTTATCTATAATAATATCGTAAATCTGGGCATCGGATAGTGAAGGAGACCTGTATACCGTTATTTGTTGAAGGGACCCTCAACTTTCCCTTCATAATTCCTTAGGGGAACAGGGCCTTGGGTGGGGCTTTGGTTTCCCGGGCATTTCCACACCCTCCTCAGCTCTCCGCCTTGGAGTGGCTTCGGTCACCTGGGCTTTATTGCTGGTAAGCAGGGAGGTTTCTGTGGGGGTGCTCGATTATGGCCTTGGCCTTGCTTAGGACTGCTCGGCCAGACAGCCTGGGGAACAACAACAACCGTTATCAATAGGTGGCGTATGAGAGAGAGGCGTCCTAGATTGTGAGATGAGACAGCGAGACAGTGGCGATGCAGCATAGAGAAGTCAGAGTTACACCGAGCCGCGAGGAGACAACCAGGCGTCGTAATTCTATGTGTTGAGCGGTTGAATCTACAGGCTGTTAGCTCCTTAACACCTACTGTCCCAGCGACGGACGTTGGCCGTCAGTAAAAAAAGCCACTCGCCAGTACAGTACCAGCGACTTTCCGACGGCGTTCCAGGCAACCCTGTTAAGAGCTGTCTCACTTGTCAGGTTCTTTGATTTAAGATCAGACTGCAAATTCAATAAAAGAAAATAGGATAAATTAATAGAAGCTGTAAATTATTATCAGTGTTTTTTTACCAATATATTAAGGGGATCATCCTAAATAGGGTTAATTTTCAGCCTCATTATATGCCAAATAACAAATAAATGTGACACAAGATTAACAGAACGTGATAATAACATGTATAATAATACAGGATAAATGTAGTGTTTTGAGTAGTAGTAGTAGTAGTAGTAGTAGTGGTAGTAGTAGTAGAAGTAGTAGTAGGGTTGGTGGTAGTAGCAGTAGTAGTATTATACAGTAGTCTATTTTTTTCCAGTTGATGGTAAATTGAATCCCTTAGTAGCTGATTTCTCGATACTTAGTGGACAAATATGAAACTGGTATGGCTGTGTGTCGTTTTACTGTAAAGTTTTCATAATTAACAACATATTTCCCTACAAAATCTACCTTATAGCCGAGTAACCAAGATAGTAACATGGCAATTTACCCTCAGCTGGAAAAATATAGACTATAGTAGTAATAGTATTGGACACCTAAAGACAGTATCACACGAGCGCTTTTTCCCTCAACATTTATACTCAACACTCATCTGGCAGCTTATGAGGTCAACATGTAAATTATTTCGGCTACCTAAATTCATCTAGTTTCCGATACCAGTGCAAAATATTCCAGAAATTGTTTGATTATGGAATGTTGACTATAAAAGCTTTCGTGTGATACCGGCTTTATTGATGATGTAGTAAAGGCCTCGCAAACTGGTGAGTAGGGGGAGGGGGAGAGAGGGCTAATAATCCAATACATCGTTGTTATCATCTGGTTCGTCGACTTTATGTTGCGTTGCGGTGGCCGATTTCTCTTGGTTCTTTTTCAGATTTTTTCACCAACCAACTTTACTTCTAAGCTCAATTAATGAAATCAACGAATACATGTTGCACTCTAAGCAGTGGTAGTGGTAGCAGAGGCCACTTTGGGTGCTGGTGGGGGAACAGCCGCAGTAAGTTCTCTGTGGGGAGACTTACCTTCTCTCCTCCTGCTTTTGCCACCTTGGGAGACACTCCTTTCGGTAAGAGTTGTGTTATCGGGCGTACCACTACCGACATACAGCATAACTCGACCTCTCTAAAACATTAACCTAACCTAAGCTAACCTAGTATTCATGTAGTAATGAGAATACTAGGTTAGGTTAAGCTTTTTAGTTAGGTTAAGTATTTATAGATGATCTATGTTTTATGTCGGTAGTGGTACGCCCGAACTCTTACCCTCCTTTCTTCACTAACCCTTCCTCCATCACCCTCGTCAGCCATGGCATCGAACTGGTTTTTAAGTTTTAGCGTGTCTCTTCTTAGCTTGTACTTAAGCCGGTATCACACGAGAGCTATTATATAGGCAACATTCGATGATCAACATTTTTCTGGCAAGATTTCTGGAATATTTTGCACTGGTATCGGAAACTAGACTGGTGATGAATTAAGGCAAGCGAAATATTTAAAATGTTTACCTCAGAAGCTGCCAGACCAATGTTTACCTCAGAAGCTGCCAGACCAATGCCTCAGAAGCTGCCAGACCAATGTTTACCTCAGAAGCTGCCAGACCAATGTTTACCTCAGAAGCTGCCAGACCAATGTTTACCTCAGAAGCTGCCAGACCAATGTTTACCTCAGAAGCTGCCAGACCAATGTTTACCTCAGAAGCTGCCAGACCAATGTTGAGCGAAAAAGCGCTCGTGTGATACCGGCTTAAGGGATAAACAGGTAAGTCACTAGCGGTCACTAAGGATGTCCTCACTGGTCAAAGGTCAGGGCACAACTGACAAACCAATCACAGGCCGGGATTTAAGCCGGTATCACACGAGCGCCTTTTCAATGAACATTTATCCTCAACACTGGTCTGGCAGCTTATGAGGTAATGTGTAATATTTTTATGTCACCTAAATTCATCTACCATCAGTCTAGTTTCCGATACCAGTGTAGGGATTTAAGCCGGTATCACACAAGCGCTTTTTCAATTAACATTTATCCTCAACACTGGTCTGGCAGCTTATGAGGTCAACATTTGCAATATTTATGCTACCTAAATTCATCCATCATCAGCCTAGTTTCCGATACCAGTGTAAAATAATCCAGAAATGTTGCCAGAAAAATTTTGAGCATCGAATGTTGACTATAAAATCTCTCGTGTGATAGTCGCTTTACTTATCACACATTTAAGATAGGCAGTAACAGCTTTTCTACCCTTGCTTGTGTTTACTGTATTATATGTACGATTTTATGTGTTCCATGTGGTAAAAATGGGTTAATCTAGTGTTTATTAATTTCACCACAACACCAAACACCTCCAATGAAATTAATGAAAGCATAAATGTGATCCACCAGGATTCGAACCCGGGTTATGACACACAGATTTTTAGACACCTTAACCATTACACCACCAAGACAGTTAAAAGTGATATAGTTCGAAGTCTGTTCTTTTAAGAAGGATCTGTGGTAGTAGAAAGGGTTAAGTGAGATAGTTCGAAGCCTGTTCATTGCTGGAGGTCCTTGTAAACTGAATAAAATCGTTGGTTGTAGCCAGCATAAAATTAAAGGACGTATTTTTAGCTTTATTCAGGCTACTATTAAACGATTATATTCAGTTTACAAAGGGCCTCCAGCAATGTTTAGGCTTCGAACTATCACACTTAACCCTTTCTACTACCACAGATCCTTCTTAAACTGCATAAAATCGTCTAAATATAGCTAGAACAAAAGTTAAAAAGACGTCGCCGGTACAGAAGGGGTTAAATTAATAAATATAAACTAACACAACTATAGCTTTCTGACGCCCATACAACCTTCCTAATCTGCATAAAAGTATCTAACCATTACTGAAACTAAATATTTCGGTAATTCATGGCCTAATAATCTTATATAACCATATAGGATACAGTATAGGCTAATCTTACATAACCTTGTCTTGATAGCTTAACTCCTTCTGTACGATCGCGCTAATAAGTCATGTCTCAGCTGGCATTACGTTAATTTGGCTTGCTCTGTGCTATATTAATGTCTGTCAGATGTTGAAAAGGGTGGGTAAGTGTAGGAACATGTTTGTATATCTCACTCCATATGAAGAAATGAAGCTTAATAAGTCATGTCTCAGCTGGCATTACGTTTGTCTTGCTCTGTGCTGTATTAATGTCTGTCAGATGTTGAAAAGGGTGGGTAAGTGTAGGACATATGTTTGTATATCTCACTCCATATGAAGAAATGAAGCTTAGATATTGTTGATACCAATTATTGATCAAAACAGCCTACTTGGTGCCGAGCCATCACTTATTAGCGCGACTGTACCGGTGGCGTCTATCTCAATTAATTCTAGCCATATTTAGAAGATTTTGTGCAGTTTAAGAAGGATCTGTGGTAGTAAGAAGGGTTAAATGCGATAGTTCAAAGCCTGTTAATTGCTAGCGGAGCTTTTTAAACTGAATATAATCGTGTAATAGTGTCCAAAATAATGTGAAAGGGCCGTCACCGGTACAGTACAGAAGGGGTTAATGATTAGTGCGCTGAATTTTGGTGTGAGTGTCCTAGGTTCGAATCCATGGAGGAGTACCACATGTATTAATTAATGTGATTGGTTTCATTAACCCGTACTGTACCGGCGACGTCTTTTTAATTTTATTCTGGCGACTACTAGTCAATTTTTCTCAGTTTAGCAATTATAAGGCTTCGAACTATCTCAGTCGACCCTTTTAACTACCACAGATATTTCCTAAGCTGCAGATAATCGTCTAATTATAGCTAGACCAAAATATAGCAGACGTCACTGGTACAGAGTCTTAATTAGGTATATTTGTAAGTTAATTGGTGGGGTGGTGATGTTATAATATGCTAAACATGAGGGAGAAGGGGGTCCAGAAAAGCGAGTATTAAAGGGACAGGGGGGACTGAGTACTTAGGGAGGGGGGGGGGGGGGGAAAGGAACGGAACAACGAAAGAATGCCCATATAAGGCAACGGAAGAAAGAGGAGGAGGAGGGATTGGGGGATAGGGAAGGGTATGAGGGGGTGGGGGATTATCGGGGGTCTCAGTTGGGAGGGTAGAGGGGGGGCGACTGAACAAAGAGAGAGAGAGAGAGAGTATCCTGTCGGGGAGGGGGTCGCAGTTAAAAGGGGAGGGGAAGGGGGAAGGTGGGGGTGGGGTGATTTAAACAAAAAGCGCGCGCTAAATCTCGTATCCCGTTGGGTGGGGAGGAGCTCGACCAATGAGAGAGCGCCACGTCATCGCCCATCAGCAGCTCACCAACCCATCTACCAGGACGGTCCAGGTGAGGGAGTTCTTTTATAGCTGGACTCTATAACGAGGTGACGTAAGTGTTTTCGTTCTTGATAGTTATATTTTATGAGTTTATAATCGAGGGACTTCTTATCTTGTTATTATCGGACTGTATTTACGGTGTACTGGCTTAATAATCCAGGATCATAATAGCCCATGAAGTCTTCTCGTATGTGCGATTTTTATAAGGTTATTTAATTATTTTATACTCTTTGAGTCTAAGGGATATCGCTTTCATCTGATGTGCCTGTGCCATATTCCTATCGATATTTTCACCATCCCAGCACCTGTCCTTCATCAACGTGGTCAATTAACCAGCTAAGTCTATCTATATTCACTGGTTGTCATTTATAATAGAATTAGACTATTATACAGCCTGTGATTTAACATAAAAAAAGGCCAGACGATACGAGGCTTCTCCTTATGGCCTAGGCTAATAATGAAACTCGCTTTACAAAAATGGAATGTGCCTGGGTAAATATATAGAAATATACCAATATCCACTATACGATCGTAGGTTTTGACACTCTGAAGTTCTATCTTTAATTTACTTACAATGTTTAAACTATTTTGGTTTAGTAATCCAAAATAATATCCTTCAGTCCGATTTTAACTTATGTGTGCGATCTTTATAGTTATTTAATTATTTTATACTTTGGATCGGGAATTTTTTTAATCTTTAAAGGGACTTCTATTTCTGACAATTCTTTACTTAAGGTGTGCTGGCTTAATAATCCTAAATAACTATTTTAACTTCTGTGCGCGTTCTTTACATGGTTAATTTATACTCTATTTGTTTCTCTGAAAACTGCTATTCCTGACTTTCGATTTGCGGTGTGCTGGCTTAAATAATTGTTTGAGCACCTGAAGTCTTCTTGTAATTTAATAACTATCCGAATTTCTAGCAGGTAATTAGTTCTTGAATAGGTATAAAGTACTATTTGACATTTTAATTAATGTAATCTGGATCAATAATTATTGCGCATGTCGACGGTTCATTTGTTTACCGAGGTGAGGTTCGAAGAATCTTACCTATAAAGGGCCTCACTCCTGCAACGCCAGCCCAGCCGCCATTACCTCCACCTGTATGTACCTCCACATTTATCAGTCTCCATCTTGATTATCCTAGCACCTGTCATTAATCAACTTGCTCCATTAACTAGCTAAGTGTATATATATTCACTGGTGGCCATTACAATCTTTGTAATTATTATGAGAGCCCGTGAATTTACGTTATGGCGAGACGGTACATTAGTTTCTCCATAGGCTAACAATGGCCGCCGCCATCGCCTCCACCTGTTGTGCCATATCTTTACCATCCTAGCACCTGTCTTTCATCAACATGCTCCATTAACTAGCCAAGTGTATCTATATTCACTGGTGGCCATTAGTTTATATGTAGACTATAAGAACTCGTGAATTAACATTAGAGAAGATGCACGTTTACCTTCACCCCGAAAACCTATCAATCACATTCACCTGTTGCCATCCCAACACCTGTCATTCATCAACATGCTTCACTAACCAGCTAAGTCTATATATATTCACTGGTGGCTATTAAATTATATGTAGACTAGCCTATTATAGAGGCCGTTAATTAACATAAAAAAGGCCAGACGATAAGAGGCTTCTTAATAGGCTAGGCTAGCCTAGCCTTTTTTTTTTTTTTTTTTTTTTTAAATATATATATATAGGCTAGCCTAGCCTATGTATTTTATGTCCGGGGTTACCCGGCCTCCAGAGCCATCAATATTTAAATGTTTTGTTATACAAAGTTAATATAGGCCTAGCCTACTTCAGTGTTGGATATGCGTAGACCGTCGCGAATGGCTTAGCCTATTCTATATAAAACTTGCATAATAAACAAACTAGAAGAACTTACCGTTTCAAAATCGCTAGGCTATGTGATGAAAAAAAACGCTTTAGCAAAATGTTATAGCCTAAATAGGCCTAAGACTAGGAAAAAAAAATCCAACTTTTCCAATATATCCTAGCCTAGGGCCCGTAAAATTTCGGGAGATGTTTCGCACTAAAATTCAGTCTAGCCTAGGCCCCTATGCCAGCGCCACTCTTTATAGTCATTAGTGTACAGTCGCGCTAATAAGTTATTTCTCGGCACAAAGTATATTTTGATAAATAACCTAATTGGGATAAATCTACAGTTATACTACCCCTATTTTGTCGCTATTCTGTTGGTACTAATGGGTTAATATTATTAGTAGTAGACTTAGTATGGTTTGATGATGCGCGGAGATGTATATTTGACTTGTAATATATACATTGAAGTATTACAAACCTTCGCGAACCAATACACAGGGAACGTGAGCTGGGTTTAGACCGGAAGCGAGACAGGTTAGTTTTCGGTTAGGTTAAGTTAGGCTAATAATAAAAATAGTAAAATGCGACGGTCCTCTGTATTAAACATTGTATAAAAAAAAAAAAAAAAAAAAATTACCTGAAAAACTTATCTTGGTTGGTGATAATTGTTTATCAAAATAAGTATTTTTCCAGTTTCCGCGTCTGCTGAACCATCCAAAACACGTTAAAAGGCGTGTTTTGAAGGGGTGAGGTGGGGGAGAGGTAGCATAACTAGATTTACCAAAGCCAGACTTATTGACCGCTGGGACATTACTTATTAGTGCGACCGTACCCCAAACCTAAATTAAAAAAAGTCGCGGGGGGGGGGCGCTGCCCCCCTCAACTCATCCTGTATCCAATGGCAACACTGGAATGCAATGATCCTTGCTATATAAAATTACTAAATTAATATATTTACTGAGGCCCATTTCCCATTTTTAAATTTGTTTCTGGGGGCGGAAGACTCGAGACAGAGCCCAAATAGGGAATACAGAGCACTTCATATGCAACCTGAAAATTTATTATTAATCCTAATATATTTTGTATTTGTCATTGCTTATAAAGTATGATTAAGTAATTGAGACTAGATTGAAATTAACCCTCTCAGACATATGACTATTTTGAGCCTATTAGGGATACTTTAAAGCCTTTGTTACCATCAGGAGTATTTAGAAACCTTTAGTTTAGTTACTTCAACCTCTGCAGTTGTCTTTGAGTTAGCTGTGTTGAGCCTATTGGGGATACTTTAAAGCTTTTGTTACCATCAGGGGTATTTAGAAACCTTTAGTTTCGTTACTTCAACCTCTGCAGTCGTCTTTGATTTAGCTGTTGGCAGAAAACTAATTTTGGAGAGTTAATTATAAGAGTGCGAGAACTCCATTTCGCATTGCTAATCTGGCAACCTCTGTGTCATAGGAGTCTGAAGGGGTTAAGTCTAAAAGAGATTATGGCTAAATTGACTTATTTTGATCTGTTAGTGGTGTAATGGTTTAGTGGTTTTGTTCAGTGTGGTGTCCCAGGTTCTAATCCCGGGAAGACTATATGTTTTCATTAGTTTATTAACCCTCTCAGACATATGACGCAATTTTGAGCCTATTAGGGATACTTTAAAGCCTTTATTACCATCAGGGTTTTTTACAAACCTTTATTTTAGTTACTTCAACCTCTGCAGTTGTCTTTGAGTTAGATGTGGGCAGAAAACTAATTTTGGAGAGGTATTTATAAGAGTGAGAGAACTCTATTTCTTATTGCTAATCTGGCAACCTCTGCGTCATATATGTCTGAAGGAGTTAAAGTACATTGGGGTTTGTAATTGATAAGTTAAGAACGGGGGTTACTTATATATTTTTCCACCACAACCGTATTTTGACCATTTTGTTTACTAAATTTTGGTGTCTACAGCTCCAACTTATTTATTACTTTATAGTCGGAAATTGCTAGTAGTTTATTACTGTTCTATTAATTATTTATTTATTTATTAGTATTATTAATTATTTCACATATATGCTTTCATTAATTTCATTGGAGGGGTTTGGTGGTGTTGTGAAATTATTGCAAAATATATTAAATTTGTAAATTACCACTACCTACCCCCAGCAGTGAAGGAGAGACGATGCTACACCATGGATGTGTCGGACAACCCGGTACCCGTACAATCTTGTGAGATCCTTCAGAAGCTGATCAAAGTGGACACACACTTCCACCGGGTGAGTTATATTTAATGCTAGTTTAATTGTGTATATAATTAAAAAGCCTACAAACTTTATTTTTATTAATGTTTATTTTATTTTTGTCATTGGTACAGTAATATATTTATGCTATTTAGTGTATGTAAAGAAAAAGCCTAAAAAAAATTTTTTCTTTTTTTTCATTGGTATTTATACTATCTATGCTCAGGCCCAATCCCCACTTTTCCTATTTTTTGTATATAGCCTAGCCTATAAATATGTATTTTTAGTATAACTCCATTTATTGGTCACCAATTATTTTAACATATTTGAAGACAGATATGGAATCTATATGCTCTAAGCATCATATTAAAATTAGTTTCAACCCTCGGCAAAACCTATTAAAAAAAACGGTAACAACATGTCTACCTACCGTAAAACGGTTGTCAATAATCTCTTATAGACGGCGCGGGTTTCAGCGACGCCATTTTTTCGTGAACTGGAGAGCTCTATCCTTCAACTTTTGTAATACTATCACGCCATCTGCCAATCCTCGTTGGAAATACTGAGTTTTATTTCCTAACTCCTGCGCAATACGTCACGAGACACTTCTGGATTCTTATTGGGGTTTTTTTCTGACCACGTCATTAAACTCATAGATTCCGTCACGCATACAACCAGCAACCTATCAGGTGAGTTTATTGACCTTCATTACGTCATTGCACTGAACCAATCACAGATACACACCTTCATTTAAGTTTCTCCTCACTTTAGTCATGGACGCCGCTTGTAATGGTTGTTCACCCCTCCCACATTCAGTTATTATTGAGACTACAAGGAACAATTGTGCAGCCCTTAAGGTTTTTACTGAGCATGGTTGTTTACCTACCTCTGTTTCCTGCAAACTGTGCTCAAACCAATGCTACTATTATGAACCGGCAGACCAGTGGCGATGCGGTCATTATTGGTTTTTAAATAAAACTACTACTCGTCGGAACTGTGGCTTTCGCACTACCCACAGAAAAGGGACATTTCTGGAAAATGTTCATATTGAACCATGGCAAATTCTGGGATATGTAAATTTATGGCTAAACAAAAACTTTGAGCACTGGGAGGCAATTATGAACTTGGGAATCACTTATACTACTAGTGTAGATTGGCGAAGTTTTTGTAGTGAGGGGACAGGTGCTTGGTTTGACAATCAGCAGCCCATTGGGGGCCAAATATTGTTGTCGAGATAGATGAAACTTTTATTACCAAGGCAAAGTTTCATGTGGGACGAGAACTGGCCAAGAAACAGTATTGGTTGTTTGGGGGCATCGAGCGAGTGTCGGGGAAACGCTTTGTGGTACCGCTAATAGATGACAACTTCGACCCGCTCCCACGTAGTAGAGATGTTTTGCTCCCACTAATAAACAAATATATTTTGCCCGGTTCAATTATTTACTCTGACTGCTGGAGGGCTTACAGCACCATTGGTCAGCACGGGTATGAACACGGAACCGTCAACCACAAAGTCAACTTCATCAACCCTGAAAACAAAGAAATTCACACGCAGACAGTCGAGCGCCTATGGAGAGATGTGAAAGAGTATATTAAGAAGCCTGGCATCCGTCCACATTTTTTAAAACAATATCTTGCAAGATATCTGTTTCTGAAGTCGTATAGCCGCCGTAGAGCACTACACGCTTTTCTCATTGAGGCTGCTACCTTGTATTCTCCACAAGTTGAAAAGCCTTCACCTCAGCCTCACGACCCGGACTCAGAAATTGACTTCCAAGAATCAGACTGTGACGATTTTTATGGTTTTGATGACCCATGCCCTGCTCAATATCCTCAATCACAGACTCCTCACGGTAGTGCATCATCGTCACCAAGAACATCTTCACCTCCACTTCCGGGCCCCTCCACCTCTTCACCTACACGTCGAGTTAGACATCCAACAGGTCGACGTGGGAGACCTCGCCGAACACTTGAGCCTCCACACTCTCACAACCCTCCACCTCAGCATAAAGTCCCTCATCGTGAAGTTGACTTTCATGATTCACACCGTGCTACATCATCCTCTCCCACTGCAAAACGCCCACGTCCTGACTCACCCAACTCACTGCCCAGTACATCCAGCTCTTTACCTCCACGTCCCTCGCCCTCTTCACTTCCACGTGCATCTCCCTCCACCTCCACGTCCCTCGACTTGTTCGCCTCGACGTGCCTGCCCCTCTTCACCTACACGTACGGGTCCCTCCACCCATTCATCTACACGTGCAGGTCGCCTTGCAACACGTCGACGTGGCCGACCTCCTCGTCGAAAACGTGGACGCATCTCTTCCCCACCTACTCCCTCCACATCTCAATAAGGTATGCAATTACGCTTTCATATTTTCGCGGGTTTAAAAATGGCGAAAACAAAATTATTTAAGCAAAACTGGGCTCGTGTTTTAAGGTATTTCCGTAATTGTTTAATCGAAGTCCTTTGTTTTTCTAGTTATTAAAAACGTATTCTATGGTGTATTATATGATATATAGAAGCAATAGAACTGTTCAAATGACCTGGGAAGTGTATATTAAACCAAATACAACACTTTTAATAATGAGGTCAGAGATATGTCTTTTTTATCACTTTTCATCCCAAGACCAGCGGGAGTCTGGGGGCAACAACCCCCAGGATGCCCAGGTTACCTTAGGTTAGGTTAGGTTAGGTTAGGTTAGGTTAGGTTAATGACCAGCTATGTAAATACAGTAGTGAACATTTGGTTTAGTCTGTGCTCAAAAATCCATTTTCTTTAGCAGGCCATACACTAAACAATTACCCCTTTTCACAGACAAGTACAGAAACAATCTGTCAAAGATGCAAATAGCGGGGGTGTGGGGGCGGCAGCCCCCACCCATAATACTAGGATAGGTTAGGTCAGGTTGTTAGGTTAGGCTAATGTCCTTTGAAAGGGGTATAGGCTTGTAAATACTATGATAGCTTAACATGAGCCAAAAATCGAAATTAGGTTAGTGTAATTTGTTTACTCTTAAAACTCGCAAAATCAGAGCCAAGTTTTCCCAAAACTTTGCTCAGGTTTTCCAAAATTCGGGTTTTATGCCTTTGCAATTTCGGGAAACCTGAGCCAAATTTCTAAATGAGGTTACTGTCATTTGTTTGTTTACA
Organism: Paralithodes platypus; assembly: GCA_032716605.1. Taxonomy (NCBI): domain Eukaryota; kingdom Metazoa; phylum Arthropoda; class Malacostraca; order Decapoda; family Lithodidae; genus Paralithodes; species Paralithodes platypus. The sequence goes on from CM064559.1 coordinate 3,749,561, forward strand.
AACTCGCAAAATCCGAGCCAGCTTTGGCCCAAACCTGGCTCGGGTTTTTCAAAATTCGGGTTTTATGGCTTTGCAATTTTGGGAAACCTGAGCCAAATTTGTAAATGAAGTTACTGTCATTTGCTTGTTTACAAACTCGCAAAATCCGAGCCAACTTTGGCCAAAACCTGGCTCGGGTTTTCCAAAATTCGGGTTTTATGGCTTTGCAATTTTGGGAAACTTGAGCCAAATTTCTAAATGAAGTTACTGTCATTTTGTTGTCTACAAACTCGCAAAATCCGAGCCAACTTTGGCCAAAACTTGGCTCGGGTTTTCGAAATATTGGGTTTTAGGCCTTTGAAATACCTTCAAACCCGAGCCAAGTTTTGCTTGAATACGTTTGTATCGCCGTTTTACGCATTTAACCCCTCATTTTCCCTGTACTTCATAGCCCTCCCCACTATCGGGCGGCGTGTCTTAAGATCGTTGTATAATGGGGAAAACGGTTTCGCCGAGGGTTCTAATTATTTCTAAACACTATATATTGATGAAAACTAACAGGGAAAAATAAAAAAATCCATGGGAAAATTGGTGACCAATAAATGGAGTTTTTCCGTATTTTTTTATTATTTTGTTTTGTTATGCTAGTGTGTGTATACGAGAGCCTACAAACTGTAATTATTATTGGTATTCACCCCATGCTCCACTTTTCCCATTATTTTAATTTTGATTTGTATGTATAATTTTAACTTTTTTCATTGGTAAATATATCTTTTAGGTCTGAATTTTGAGCGGTGTTTTATCTATCTTAATAGATTAGTTGCATTGTTTACTACCCGTCAAAGTTTGAGAATGTAGATGCGTATTAAGGTATAGTATGTATACCGGTATGTAAGGCATTAACCTAACAAACTTAGACCTATAGTTTCTTTTCAGCTGACTGCAAATATAATCCTTTAGTAGATAATTTTGATACTGTACAGTACTTAATTAATGGATAAATATGGTCATGCATAGTTCATGATTTAATTGAACAAATCTTCATAGCAAAGTATTTAACCCTCAGACATATGACGCAATTTTGAGCCTATTGGGGATACTTTAAAGCCTTTGTTACCATCAGGGGTATTTAGAAACTTTTAGTTTGGTTACTTCAACCTCTGCAGTTGTTTTTGAGTTAGCTGTGGGCAGAAAACTAATTTTGGAGGTAATTATAAGAGTGAGAGAACTCTTATTTCTTATTGCTAATTTGGCAACCTCTGCGTCATATGTGCGTGAAAGGGTTAAGATTGTAATTAAAATATGAAACTTTAAAACAAACTACAGAGTTCCCGTTCAAATCAATAACTAAAGATTAAAACAAATATTGAAACTAAAACACCCTAAACAACATTTGGAAAAATGCATTTAAATTTATCTGAAATTAAACTTTGAAAACCATTTAGTCTGCTGGAATGAACTTTAGTACAGAACGTTGGATACCAAACTAACCCTTACCTACCAGCTAGTATGTATCCCATGTACCGGTACCGTACATGGGATGCTAAAGTAACTTCCTTATTAGCTGGTACGTTATCTTGTGTATCCAGTAAATGTGGCTGTAGTATGTGTGAAAAGACTAACCTTGGCTTAACATGTAGTCGCTTACCATGTATCTGTAGTATGTGGGATAAAACTCTAAACCTTAACCAACTTTTGGTTATTACGCATCTGCCGCATGAAACTTAATGGAAGGTACAGGTGGTATACAATGCAACTAGCCTATTCTGGTCGCTTAAAACCCGGACATATAAGTGTGTCGTATTATTTGTGAAGCTGCTTGAATAATATTTAATGTCGGTTCTATTTACTCCGGCCCATTCCAAATTTTTTATATAATTTGTTTGTATTTTTATTGAAAAGTGTATGTGTGGGGAACAGCTTAATCTATTGCCTCTATTACTTCTATCTATTGCCAGATTCCCTGAGGTGGTGGCCACAAATGAATCGCCTCAATGTACCGATCCTGTCGGTCGGCTATTCTCCGGTGGTGTGTTGGCCGAGACTTGTGTTGATGGACTCTGCCCCTGTGTCTGAATCTGCCCTAAGTCGGACTCTGCCCTCAAGTGGTGCACCCTCAAGTTGTAAGTTGTCAATTTGTAATTTTCCACATTCAGTTGAAAAAAACTTTATATTTCTGTGTATATAAATGTTCCTTATTTTTCTTTGCTAACTCTCCATAAAGCTTTAAAAATTCTCCAAAGACTCTCTTAGAGGTGAACTTGTGCAATTTTCATTAGAAAAATGCCCCATCTTAAGGCAGGTTCCTCCTAAATTGCAGTCGCTATTGCACAAAAGGTCTCAAAGTCGCCGTAGTTCTGGGGCAGATACTTTTAAATCTCTAAACTAATGGAGGTAAATATTATAGTTTCAACATCTATTTTGATAAAGTTTTGTCATTTTACTGAGTTTGTCAAAGTTTTGGTTTCTTTATTTTTAAAGTTTTAATTCTAATTAGGGATAAGGAAGTCTAGAAAGAAAAAATAATATTGTGTGGTGGACGCTGAGTTTTGGCCTGGTGGTGGATGCAGTGTTGTGGTGTGGTGTTGTGTGGTGGACGCAGAGTTGTGGCCCGATGGTGGTGTGGTGGACGCAGAGTTGTGGCCTGGTGTTGTGTGGTGGATGCAGTGTTGTGTGGTGGACGCAGTTGTGGCTTGATGGTAGTGTGGTGGATGCAGAGTTGTGGCCTGGTGTAGTGTGGTGGACACAGTTGTGGCCCGATGGTGGTGTGGTGGATGACAGTGTTGTGGCCTGGTGTGGTGGACGAAGACGCAGTGTTGTGTGGTGGACGCAGTTGTGGCCTGATGGTGGTGTGGTGGACTAAGAGTTGTGGCCTGGTGGTGGATGCAGTGTTGTGGTGGACGCAGAGTTGTGGCCTGGTGTGTGGTGGACGCAGTTGTGGCCCAATGGTGTGGTGGACGCAGGGTTTTTGGCCTGGTGGTGGATGCAGAGTTGTGGCCTGGTGTGTGGTGGACGCAGTTCTAACCTCATGATGGAGCGACGGTGATGGCGACTAATGTTTCCGATGAACCACTCTACAGGACTAATATTCGGTTAGTATGTTTAAGTGTTTGTTTTAAGTTTAACCAATGTTTGAGTTTTGGAAGTTTGTGGTAAAGAAATGTGGCTCAAAATGCGTGAATAGGCAAATATAATACACAGTAAAAGCTTGGCATACGAAATTCCATAATGTTGAGCAGTACAGTATTTAAAAAGTAGACCAAATGGATAAAAAATAAGTAAGCTATCTGCAAAACTGTGCATAAGTCTTATTCTTCATATTTATAAAATATTATTTTAAGCGTTGTTTCCACATAGCGATTTTGATTAGTTGTTTTGTCTTTTTTCTGTGTTGATTAGTTTATTTTTGAAAGTTTTAAAATATAAATCCAAATGCCATAATCCTTGGAAGTAACTTAATTATTTTTGTTACTCTTGTTGCAGAGTACGGTGACCTTGGCAATCGTATCTTCAAGAGGCAGAGCGTTGGTGCCTGACTGAAGGAGCATTGTGGCCTGACCTGTTTTGTATGGATTGTCTGGAATGGTGGTGGTGTTACGGAAGGAGCCTCTTTGTTTTGGATGCAGCGTACGGCATGCATGGTGTTCGCACTCTTATGTGGACCCCCTGATCTACCCCTCTACAGGACGACTAATCGGTTAGTATTTTGACGAGTTTGGTATTTTAACCCTTTCACGCATATATGACGCAGAGGTTGCCAGATTAGCAATAAGAAATAAGAGTTCTCACTCTTCTAATTAACTCTAAAATGAGTTTTCTGGCCACAGCTAATTCAAAGACTACTGCAGAGTTTGAAGTAACTAAAGGTTTCTAAATACCCCTGATGGTAACAAAGGCTTTAAAGTATCCCCAATAGGCTAAAAATTGCGTCTTATGTCTGAGAGTGTAACTTAGGTGATCCTTATACAGTTGGCCACATAAGTTATGTTCCTCGTTATGATCTTGTATAAGATTGACATAAGTGCATTGAGTAGTAATTTACACCATATTTGGATAGACAAAAGCACTTCACTAAATCGCAATGTGAAAGACGCTTTTGCAAAATTTATAAATAAAAACAATCCACCACGTAGTAGAGTTGCGCTAATAAGAGATTTCTCGGCACCAGGTATGTTTTGATCAACCAGTGGTATCGCCAATATCTAAGCTTCATTTTGTCATTTAGAGTGAAATATATAAATGTTCCTACACTTACCCACCCTATTTATCATCTGACTCGTTAATACAGTACACACCAAGCTAAACTTAATGACTGCTGTGGCATGACTTATTAGTGCGACCGTACATTACTACATGAGCAACAAATTTTTGTGTAAAATCTTAGGCTAGGAAATGGCTCTGAATCCATATAACTAATATAGTTTTTCTAATTGTATTACAGCGCAAGAAGACCTAGGAGGATCGTACCTAGATTGAAGATGATATTCTATGGACTACCCGGTACTACTAGTAGACAAGACTACTATGCTCTTCAATGGACTGGTACTACTACAAGACTGGACTAATATTCTCTGCAGTGGACTACTATTAGCTTCAATGGAGTAAACTACCACTACTTCCCTACAATACTACTATACAGTTAGTATTTTGTTTATTTTAAGTTTAGCAGTCTTTGTACAGTTGTCCATCATAGTTATTCCTTGTGATGTTTTTGAGTCTTGATGGTGTAATGGGTAGTGTTTAAAATCTGTGGTAACCCAGGTTCGAATCCTGGTGGATCACATGCTTTCATTAATTTCTTTGAGAGGTGTTTGGTGTTGGAGTGAATTATTAAAGAAATTATCAGTTTACTATTCATCTTTATAGCATAAATACGCGGAATTTTTGTGAATGTATCCTAGGTTGGAATCCTTGGAGTGCCACAAGTTGGTTGGTGAAAAAAATATGAATAAAGAGTTGAGTAATCTTCAGAGTTAACTACTGTACTGCATAATAAATCTTAATGTGCACATCAAATTTCAATGTATAAGATCACATAGGACCAGAATTATTTGGGCAACTGTACAAACTGTATTGTAAACAGTTGTATTGTTTAATGTAAAATAGAAAGTTTCAGTGAAAGTAAGTCTTAAAGTTTGATTAATATTTGGCTTAATCGTAGTTTTAAATGTTGATTAACCCCTTCAGACTCCTATGACTCAGAGGTTGGCAGATTAGCAATAAGAAATAGTTCTCTCACTCTTATAATTACCTCTCCAAATTAGTTTTCTGGCCACAGCTAACTCAAAGACAACTGCAGAGGTTGAAGTAACTAAACTAAAAGTTTCTAAATACCCCTGATGGTAACAAATCTTTTAAGTATCCATAATAGGCTCAAAATTGAGTCATGTCGGAGAGGGTTAAAAGAGTAATTATCCCATACTGGTAGCGATTTTGCCTTTTTATTGTCTTCGTCCCAGTTTTAGTTTGTTTTAGAAAGTACTGTATGATAATTTAACACTTTTTTTTTTTTAGAGCCTACTTTAAGAAAATATATATATAGTTTGCTCCCTAGACCTTGACACTTAAAAATCCACCCTAAGACTCCTCGTCAAAAAAGTTGTAAGTGTTTCTATGTATATACGGCAGGTTCCCCCTAAAAGTCCCTATTGGCAGACAGGGAAGGTGGCTAAATGGCACAATGAGTCGTAATATTGACTATGGGGTAAAAGGTCTTAAAATTGCCAAAGTAATGGTGCTATTCATGAGGGAGAAAAGAGTCTAAATTCTAAAGCTGGGATGTTTTTTGTTGACAGTTGAGTAGATTGTATTTAGTGTTATAATTTAATAGTAATCTATTACCGGTACCTTGTTTATTATAGGTATGGTAGACATTGTTGTATCCATCTAGTTACTGTACCATTCCCCTTCTATCTGTTCTATAATTATTTTAGTTTTTATTGAGTTCTAGTGTTGTTAATTCAAAAAGGGCTAGAGCAAATGAGCTTTAAATTTCTACCCATTCCCTGGCTGATGGTTTCCAAATAGTAGCCTATAATTATAGATGTTAATGTTAAAGATGTTCTGCATAGTTGTTTGGAATCCAGTATGGATTCCAACTAGCCCCGGCTAGTTTTGTAATGTTTGTTCACCAGAACCCGGCCGGTTTTCTAAAAATTGTTTTATTCCAGAAACAATAGCGAATGGGTTAGGAATGAAGGAAAAACCACTAAAAACCGCTCAAAAAGCTTAAAGAATGGTCCTACAAAGCCCCCGAAAACTTATTTTACAAGCGTAAAAAATTGAAGGCAATTCCCCCCAAAAACCAGGTTATTGCGCGCTCACGTGCACGCACGTGGACTTTGAGAGTTTTCAACCATCGGCACGGTTGCGTGGGATACTTACAGTTCCCATACAAATCTGAGCCCTCTCGAGTGGCTACACCTGAGGTTACGGTCGGAGCACTTAGGGTGACTCGTCAGACGCGTCGCTGGGGCTGTACGGGTTAATGGATTTTAAGAGTAGAGTTGGTTGGTGGAGAGAACATAATAATAGGTAATTTTAGTTAGTTATGTAGAGCAGATTAACCAGACCACTGAGCTCCATACGGAACTCCCATAGGTCTGGCTACCGGTATAATTTGACTTATTGTTTTGGAGGTATAGATGTTGATGGTAAAGAATTATGGGTCACTTTTAATGATCATCATTATTTTAAGAGTAAAAGCTTTGGGTAGGATATTTTTTTCTTTAATTTGAACGGTAACTTTTGAGCTATGTTAATTTTAAGACGCTCTTTGGCGCACCTATAGTTTCCAAAGTTTTTTCCCACTCCCTAAGTATATCTGGGCTCACTCCGACCCATTTTTGTGCCCGGCAAAAGGATATCTCTTAGAGAGGAAGGAGAGGTGAGTGCAAACATTGGGGAGAGAGATAACCCATGGGGGGGAAGGGGAGACAACAGGCGGCGAAACAGCAATGTGAAAGTCAAGAGAGTTGAGGAGAATTGTAGCACGAATCGGAAAGGAGGGGGAAGATGGACACGGATCGGGAATGAAGATATCACTGAAAAGGGAATTAGTGGGAGAGTCAATATGTTTAATTTTTAATGCACGGCGCATAGTAACTAAATCGCGATGGAGGGAGAGCGGGGGCTCGCCACTCTCAGCTAAGACGGAGGTATTTGGGGAGGAACGGAAAACCCCAGTACAGAGACGCATACCCTGCGTATGAACAGGGTCCAACATCTTCAAAACGGAAGCAGAGGCAGACCCATAAATGGGGCAGCCGTAGTCGAGGATGGAAAGAACCACCGCCTTGTAGAGCATCAACATAGTGGTACGTCTGGCACCCCAAGTGGTATGGGATAGTTTTCTGAGGAGGTTGAGAGCACGAAGGCCTTTACCTTTAGTATACTGAACATGGTCTCTCCAGTTGAGATGTTGGTCAAAGATTACGCCTAAGAATTTAACACTGGGATAGAAAGAAATCTGAGAGGGTCCCATTCGAAGCGATATTGACTGGCCACGGAGCCAGCGTTTGTCTCGATAGAAGACTATTGCCTTAGTTTTCTCAGCCGAAAACTGAAAGCCAACTGAAGATGCCCAGGCGATCACCCGTTGGATGGAGATGTTGAGTATACGTTGAGCATGTCTGAGGGTACGGGCAGTGCAATAGATGGTAAAATCATCAACGTACAGGCTGCCATGGACTTCCGGCAGCAATTGTTGAATGACTTTATTTATGGCCGCGGCAAAAAGTTTGCTGCTGAGAACGCTGCCCTGGGGAACACCATTGACGAGTGGAAAGACATTAGAAAGAATTCCCTCCACTCGAGTCTGGAATGTTCGATCAGAAAGAAAGTTGGAAATAAAAAAAGGTAGATGGCCACGGGCACCACTATCATGAAGTAGTTGCAGGATAGGACGCCGCCACGTGGTATCATATGCCTTCTGGATGTCAAAGAAAATGGCGACGGTGATGGACTTACTTTCAAAGCCACGCTTGATATGAGATTCTAATAACGTAAGCGAGTCCAGAGTAGATCGATCTTTCTGAGAGCCAAATTGGATCGGAGTGAGAATGGTGTTTTGACGGAGGAACCAAGTAAGTCTAGTATTGACCAATTTCTCCATTAATTTACAAAGACAACTGGTGAGGGATATTGGTCTATAACTCGAGGGCAAGCTCGGGTCTTTTCCAGGTTTTGCAATTGGGACGACAATAGCATGTTTCCATGAGGTAGGAAATTGATGACGGATCCACACCTGATTATAAAATTGCAAGAGGTAGGCTTTAGCAAGGGGGGCTAAGTTAGTGAGTAAGGCAAAACTTATGTTATCCTGGCCAGGAGCGGAGTTAGGACAATTGGAGAGTGCATGTTCAAATTCATCCATAGTAAAGCATGCATTATAATCAAAGGTGTCTGGTGAAGAGAAGTTGAGGGGGATCGACTCCATTTCAAGTTTATGGCGGCGGAAATTATCGTCTAACCTCTCATTACTGCTGACATGGGCAAGATGTTGACCCAAGAGGTTCGATATCTCAAGGGGATCGTGAACAGTACGGCCACCGTGTACCAAAGCATGGCGCGGAGGGGCAATGTGAAGGCTGTTAATATTCCTGAATTTATGCCAAACGCATGATATCAGGGTAGACGGGGAAATGGTGGAGACATAAGTTTTGCAGGATTCGGATCTACTACGGATGACTTCTCGACGGAATTTAGCTGATAGTCGATTGTAGTGAGGTTTGATGGCACATATATCCATCAATAACGAGATGGAATGGCATAGAAGATCATCACGTAAAGGTAAGCGTGAACATAAAGAATTGTAACGTTTATTGAGACTATCGAGGCGGCGGCCTAATTCATGTTTACTTTTAGCAAGAGAGGATAAGGTGCTGTCCCACCAGGGGACTCGACGACGTAGGGGGGAAGAAGTCGTCTGGGGTATAGACTTAGTAGCTGCATTAGTAAAAAAATTAACGAGGAATGAATGCGTACTGTAGTTCTGACTGGGACTGTATAATATATGTATCTATTGTATCTATCTATTGTAGAGTTCGCCACAAGCAAGTAGCACCGATGAGCGTGTCGCCCTTCGGTAATTTATATAAGGTTTATTCCCCTAGACAGGTTGCCGACCAAGGCTGACGAGTCCCATCCACCCAGATTTTTATAAGGTTGTCTCCCCTAGATGAGTTGCCGACCAAGGCTGACGAGTCCCATCTACTGTATGTACTGTATCACATTATTTTGTTTCCAAATAAATAATCAAGTATTGTATTAATATTTTTGTTGTTTTTCACAGTCGACTACTGCTGCCACCAAATCGTCGAAAGAAGACACTAAAAAGAAGAAATGTCGATTTCTAGCTATTCCGGATTTACTGAGGTAAGTTTAGGGCGAGTTAGCCAATTTGTATGCATTGGTTCAATTAGTATGCAGTGGTCCAATCAGTACGCGGTGGTCCAATTCGTACGTGGTGGTCCAATTCGTTTGCAGTGGTGCAATTAGTACGCGGTGGTCCTATTTGTATGCAGTGGTCCAATTAGAGCGTGGTTGTCCAATCAGTACGCGGGTGGTCCAATTCGTACGTGGTGGTCCAATTCGTTTGCAGTGGTGCAATTAGTACGCGGTGGTCCTATTTGTATGCAGTGGTCCAATTAGAGCGTGGTTGTCCAATCAGTACGCGGTGGTCCAATTCGTACGTGGTGGTCCAATTCGTTTGCAGTGGTCCAATTAGTACGCGGTGATCCAATTTGTATGCAGTGGTCCAATGAGAGCGCGGTTGTCCAATTCGTTTGCAGTGGTGCAATTAGTAGGCTATGCGGTGGTCCGATTCGTACGTGGTGGCCCAATTCGTATACAGTGGTCCAATTAGTACGTGATGGTCCAATTTGTACTATCATTAACTTATTTTGTCCCCGGTCTTATGCAACAGTTCACATACATCATACTATTCATTAATTTTGTCTTAGCCGTTGATCCACATATAATAATTCACATACTGTACTGTACAGTATATGTACTATTATAATGTAACACTTGCAAAATAAACAAACCAAAATGTATACGAACACAGTAAAAAGACAAAACAACGAGATCAAAATCGCTGTGTGGAAACAACGCTTAAGTAAAATAATTATTTATAAATAAAAGAACACAATCCACCACATAGGGTGCACATCACTACATGAGCAAGTGAATCCGGTTCCCAAGCAAACTAATCGCACACATAACAACGCACTGTCGTCACGTTCAAGGAATTAGTGAATTTGGGAAGTCGGGGATGTTCTGGTAAATTTTACTAAACTCTGCATGAATAAAGAAACTACATTAAGTGTCAAAATTCATCAATATTGTCTCAGTTAGTTAGTTATGTAGAGCAGATTAACCAGACCACTGAGCTCCATACGGAACTCTCGTAGGCCAGGCCAGAAGGATTAGATCAGATTACTGAAAGGAGCTTAAGGTGACGCAAAAAACGGAAGATGGGGGGGAAGGAAAAGGACGGAGAATCGGATAAAAGGTCAGCTAATGATTTAGTACCAAAACAAGCCGTACGCAGACGGGCAGTATCTGGGCAGTCAAAGACGTGGCGAACAGTGAGAGGGGAATGACAGGAGGAGCAGGTATGGGACGGAGTGCGGGGAGTGGACATTAAATAACCGTGAGTCAGCCGGGAATGGCCTATCCTAAGTCTTGCTGATAAAACTTTGTCACACCTGTATTGTCTCAGGTTCATATATATATATATACTGTATATATATATTTTTTTTTTGTTTTTTTTTTTTTTTTTTTTCTATATTCCAACTTACTTCCTCTCGGGCATAGGCTGAGAGCCTTAACATTCACCGCTTTACAATGAAGCCCGTGAGGTCTTGTTCCAGTCTAGGGAGTGAGACATGTGAAGCACGCAGAGTACAACGAGCACCTGCCATCTTGCCTTCACATGAGGCACGGTGCTCACTCCTGGCCCGAAACGACCCCATCTCTGAAGCCACCTCGTTCCCGTGCTTCACAGTCTCACCCCCTACACTCGGACTCTCACACTTACACACACACAACGCCACCTGTTGAGCAGATAACTCACCAGGCATTGCACCCCTATAGCACATTTTGAATATGGGAATATTCATACAGTGCTATTTAATCAGGGAACAATGAGGGTATTTTATTGACGTTTCGGTGGGCTTGTGGTAATGCACTGATACTAGATACAGCACAAATTCCATCCCAATAATATCTTCCCATTGATACATCGGGATTTGAACCCGGGACCTTTGGATTACCAGGCCAGTGGCAAGACCACTCCACCACACCTCCCCATATACAGTATAATAGTTCACATACTGTACACCATCCACCAGTTTTGTCCTAGGTACCCATGCAATAGCTTAAATACAGTAGGTAGACTATTCACCAATGTTGTCCCAGGTCCCATACAATAGCTTACTAAAGTACACCATCCACCAATTTTATCCCAGGTCTTCATACAATAGTTCACATACAGTAGACTATTCACCAAGTTTATTATAATGTAAAACTTGCAAAATAAACAAACCAAAACTGGGACGACACAAGATAAACACAAAGGAACTAATCAAAATCGGTATGTGGAAATAACGCTTAATAAAATCAAATTTGAAATAGAAGAACACAATCCACAGGTCCTCATAAAATACAATAGTTCTCTACGAGAACTCCCATCCCTTGCCAATTTTGTCTCTGGAATCCTTGAAATATTCACCAATTAGGACTGCGTACTGTACCTGGATCATATCATTCATTTACAGTTCAATATTTACCTATTTTATGTCGATATTGATTTTTTTTTGCGTCATTATTAGCCAATTTGGGCTAATTATAAACTGCTTGTTTCAATACAAATCAGTTTTGTCTTGCTGTTAACAATTTTGGTGTCACTATTATGCAAATTTAAATTCAAACAGTGTATTAAATGCCTTAACCCTTTCTCTGCGGGGTGTTTTGGGCTATTTAGGGCATATTCAGGCACTCCTCAACGATAAATCAAGCATCTGCATTAAATGAACTGTATTCTGTCGAAAACTAGGCGAAAATAGCTTCAAAATGAGACCAGAACGGGACTCGTACGTGGCCTGGTTCATCCGCAGCAGTGCCATAGAAACGCAGGAAACCCGCTATTTGTTAAGCACTCGCTCGCTCGGCAACACTGTTGTGAGAGGCAGTGAGACACCCGCGCGAGACACCCGCGCGAGACACAGTCTACCTCAGTGAGCCGCTCGCTGCTCTGAGGGTCGGAGGTGGGCCCCTCACGCTCCCGCCCACTGACACTCGATTTCTACGTTTTTTACAGGCTTTTAAAGCCTGGAAATTGCTGTAACTTGCCAAAACATTCCAGAACGTCACCTGCAGCGAAAGGGTTAAGAATACAGTACAGTATTTGACATTGATGTATGGGAGTGAAGCATGGACGTTGTTAGAGAGACACAAATCATGAGTGAGAGGGGCAGAAACAAGTTACTTGAGAAGTGCGTTCGAAGTTAATGGAGGAATTGACAGACGAGTGAGGAAGTACGAGAGCGGTGTGGTGTGGATGTGGATGTGCTGGAAAGTGAAAAGGAACACCTTGAGATAGTTCAGCCATGTGGAATGTATGGGAAGCGAGAGAATTACTAAGAGAGTGTACGAAAGTGAGGTGGAAGGACAGAGAGGTAGAGGCAGACAGAGAGAGAGGTGGAAGGATGGAGTTAAGAATTATACGTGTGAAAAGCAGCATTGGATGAGAGGAGTGGCATCGGCTGACGGGACAGCGATGCATGGGGCGACTCATTCGTAGCCACCCCTTCGAGGATCATGACGTCATAGATTTTTGGTTTGTCTCATATTTAATCAATTATGTCTCATTGTTAACCAATTTCAATTCAATTCTTTATTTGTCATCTATTACTGTATGTCTCATTAGGTGACCGGTCACTTCAACCAGTAGACCAAGGGGCATAATTGCTAAGGGACACAGGGCCCTGGGTGGGGCTTTGGTTTCCCGGGCGTTTCCGCACCCTCCTCAGCTCCCCGCCATGGAGTGGCTTCGGTCACCCAGGCTTTATTGTGGTCGGTGGGGAGGGTTCTGTGGGGGCACTCGGTTATGGCCTTGGAATTGCTCGGGGCCTTGAGGCTGTTCGGCCAGGCAGCTTGGGGAACAACAACAACAACAACAACCAGTAGACCATTTCAACCAGTAGCTCTCAACCAGTACCAAATCACCAATACGGTTAGGTTAGGTTAGGTAGTACTATATTTTGGCACTGGTTTGGTTGGTCTGGGTTAATTTGGCACTGGTTGAAGTGACATGGAACCGTCTCATTAGTATCCAATCTCAATTTATTTCTTTATTTGTGATGATGATGATTTTACAAACGTATATTTATATTACTAATTTGACTCAGAACCCGTGAAATAGCCGTGATAACGAGCCTGGTGTGCCTGGATTACTTTGCTGTGTCCTTGGTGTTCGATGGGCTAAACATGAGCGGCGACAGATACAGTAACGATCCCTTCCTGTACCTGGTGCTGAGCGGCCTGGTGGAGGTGCCCGGGTACTCTCTCACAGCGCCCCTCATAGATCGCTGCGGCCGGAGACTACCCACCGTCGTCAGTTACCTCCTGTGCGGGGTGGTGCTCTTGGCTCTGGCTTTTATTCTCCCAGGTTAGTAGTCTCTGGGCTACAGCAGACCAATAATATTTTTTTGTTAGAACTCGTCATAGACTGCTGCGGTTGGAATCAGGTCAGGTCAGGTGAAGGTATTGAGAGATTATACTCTCGGTCATTAGGGGTGCCTATCATCCATCCATAGCATAGCATAGCACTGTGAGACTCCGTCCCCATACTATGACATCACGCCTCTGCTACAGCCAATGAGGATGCTATATAGTGTATATGGTGTAGGGATGCAGCGACCCCATCGCCCACCACTTCGGTGCTGCAGTCAGCCTTTGTAGCTGTTACAGTGATTTCTTGTTACTGCCTTATTGTAGCATGGTTTAAGGTTGATGCGGTGTGGATTAGTCATGTGATAGTGCTTCAAGGGAACTTTGTAGAGTCTTGCTGAAACACTGTTAGCGATATACTGTACCAACATTGGCCACTATGATGACATGATGGGGCTGTGTTGTGGCAAATCTTTATTGTGCTGTACTACAGTAAAGAGACTAAAACCTCGCTCTCTGTGGATGAAGCGGTCTTTAAACTTGTACTGTATGTATGTATAACATCCTTACTGTACCCTCATTATGGTTGGATGGTATCGTGATTGGTACGCACCCCAGCTTACGGTACCTCCTGTTGGGGATAGTGCTGCTGGTTATGGCTATTATCCCCACAGGTTGGTGCTAGTGGGTAGAAAAGCTTCCATTATTAGCTGATAGGGGTGGTCTGTAGTGTATTTGGTAGCATAATCGTTTACAATCGAGAAGACCTGTGTTTGATTCAGGGTAGATAGAGATGTAGAAGTCTCATCTACCCATTTCATTCCTCGTTATCCTTCATAAGCAGAATAAAATTACCTAATGATATCCAGAATAAACAATAAACACGCATCATGATCCACAAGGGGTTAACTATAATGATATGGTGGCCGTAGGCAGGTGTTTTAGGTCAACTGTCAAATAGATTGGGTGCTGGAGATAGATAGATGAAGTAACTCAACTTGTTGACCGTTTCAACAAGTAGATCTCAACCAGGTCCAACTAAATCTGTGCCGAATATTAGTTTTAACGTAAATTAACGTAGACGGGTCAGCCAGGGTATACGTGTGGAAATTTACAGTTCATTTGCTCCAGCCCTTTTTGAGTTTACAGAGGTTAGGGGTTACGATTTCTGGCCTACCTACTTGGAACAGTGTACAGTATAGCTAAGGTTTGGTGTAAATGTCTGTTTGCAGATTGTAGCATTTTTGCGTACTACTAAAAACGACTACAGTTTCTCAATTACTCCTTTTAGCTACCAAATAGCCTTCATAAACTTCATAAAATTGTCTATATGTAGCTGAAATAAAGTTAAAAAGGCGTCGCCGGTACAGTAGGGGTTAATGGTCTAAATTCTGGCCTTGATGGTGCCTTATGGCGTAATAGTTAGAGCGTGTAAGTTCTGTATGTGCTATCCCGAGTTCAAATCCTGGGATAATCACATGCTTTGATTAATTTTATTTGAAGGGTTATTGATGTTAATAAGAACGATGTTAAAAATAATACTGAATAGACTATAGATAGTTGAAGTTTGGTGTAAATGTGTGTTAGCAGGTTGTGGTGTGTTTGCGTTCTCATACCAGCTATCCTTTTACAGACTTGAGCTGGGTGGTGTTTGGTGTTAATATCTGCAGAATGTGGTGTGTTTGCGTTCTCATACCAGCTATCCTTTTACAGACTTGAGCTTGGTGGTGTTTGGTGTTAATATCTGCAGAATGTGGTGTGTTTGCGTTCTCATATCAGCTACCTTTTTACAGACTTGAGCTGGGTGGTGTTTGGTGTTAATATCTGCAGAATGTGGTGTTTTGCGTTCTCATATCTGCTACCTTTTTACAGATTGAGCTGGGTGGTGTTTGGTGTACATACAGTACTGTATCTGCAGAATGTGGTGTTTTGGCATTCTCATACCAGCTATATCTTTAGCAGACTTGATGTGGGTGGTGCATGGTGTTAATGTCTGCAGAATGTATTGTTTTTTGCGTTCTCATACCAGCTAAATCTCTTGCAGACTAGACCTGGGTGGTGTATGGTGTAAATATCTGCAGAATGGGGTGTTTTAGTGTTCTCATACCAGCTAAATCTCTTGCAGACTTGAGCTGGCTGATGTTTTCCTTGGGACTGGTGGGTAAGTTGTGTATCAGTTATAACGAACAGGATACTGCTAGCTAAAGTATGGTGTAAATGTCTGTTAGGTGTTTATGGTGTTTTTGCGTTCTCATACCAGTTATCTTTCCGCAGATTTGACCTGGGTGGTGTGTGGTGTAAATATCTGCAGAATAGGGTGTTTTTAGTGTTCTTATATCAGCTATATATTTTGGTGTTCTCTCTGGCACTGCTGGGTAAGTTGTGTATCAGCGGGTCGTAGCAGATGATCTACGTGTATTCCTCCGAGCTCTTCCCGACGGAGGTGCGGCTACAGGGGATCGGGGCGGCCAGTGTCTTCGCCCAGCTGGCCTCCACCATCCTGCCCTACATCACTTCCATATTGGTCAGTTCAGGAGGAAGGGTATATTAATTTTTATTTATTTTGGGGGGGGTGATTATATAATTTATTTATTATTTTTTAGTTTCCTCCCTAGAACTTCTACCTTATCTTACTACAGTAAAAGTCCTGTAATCCGAATAGCAGGGGACCGGGCCTCGTTCCGATTACCGGATTTTTCGGATTATTGGAGTTTACCCCTATGAACCTGTGTATTAATGGCCTGACGAAAACCTGAACCCAATATAGGCTATGCATATACAGTGGAATCTCCAATCTCGATCATAATTGGTTCCCACAAATACCGATCGAGATTCGAAATATCGAGATGCGAAGTTAACTTCTTATGGGAAAAAATACAATCGGTTCCAGCCACTTGCCGACTAACCTACATCAAATCTGTCAATTTTCACATTTGCCCCCCACAATCACATGCAATATATATAATATGTTAAAATAGATAAAATTAATAATGAAAGAGTTTTATTTTTACCTTATATTTATTGATAAAGAGGTTTGTGTGGTTGATTGTTGGTTCCGAGGCGAACGCAGTTAGATTACTGCGTCTCCGCACCCGGCGCACAGTCACCGTCAACAATTCTTGCAATTGCTTCCCTCACCCTGTCACCACTAGTACCGGCATTTTATGAATGCGATAAAAAAAGGTCCAGGTAGACGACTTCACAATACAAGTTTTCAAGCGAATGGCGGATGTGTGGCTGGTACACCAAGTGGCCTCTAGATCTACCGACTTCAATAAATTTTCCATGGTATAAAGTTTAATCAAGTTTTCTTTTGTCTTTACTATTATTATATATTAGATTTTCCTCATACAAATAATAATGTATATTAAAACATGGTAAAGTAATTTATATTACTGCGTAAATGAAAGCGGCAGAGACAGGTTAGACTACCGCTTGAGACGATCGATACTAGCGGTACATTAGTATACAGGTGAACAAAACACAATGACTGTGAGGTTCACACATCGATTTGGTCAAGATTAATCTGTTTATATTAGTATATAAGCATCTAGCATCGATATTTAGCTATTAGCTATCGAGATTAACGTTTTTTCATCGAGATTTGTGATTGGGGAGAGCTTGAAGGTGGCATAGAGATGCGAAATATCGAGATGAGATTGATCGAGATATGTGAGCCTACTGTACACAACATAACGCTATACATCCAATATGGCACATAATGCTAAACTTTTAAAGTGATTTCATGAACATATGATATGTGTGTGTACCATTATGTGTTATTTAGGTGGGTTTTGGGTGGCCTAATGCCTCAAAAAGGGGACTTTGGGACTTTTTGAAATTCGGACTATCGGGTGAATTCGGATTTGGCCTAATTTTCAAAAATTTGGACTATTGGGAGATTCCAATTAGCGGTCGTCGGATTATCGGACTTTTACTGTACTTACCCTTACCGCCATCAAACTTAAAAATAACATCCCCAAGATCCCCCTTCTAGATATATTTGTAAATTTTTCGGTAGAAAAATGTCCGGTCCCTACTTGAGTACAGGCTCGCCATCGCATAAAATCGTCTACTAATAGCCAGAATAAAAACAGTCAAAACGCATCATGATCCTCAAAGGGTTAATCAGTTCAATACCGGCGAGGTCTGTTTTATTAAATTCTAGCTATATTTAGATGATGTTGTACAGCTTTGGTAGTTAAAAGGGTTGATGGAGATAGTTCAAACTCTTATAATTGGATGTGTGTACATGCTTAGATTGATATGCAGGATTCGAAGTTGCATAATAAATCGTAGGCAGTGTCCACCATTCTTAACTGTCTTCGTGGTGCGATGCATAAGGTGTTGATTTTCGGTGTGAGCATCCTGGATTCGAATCCACGGACTGCCACATGTGTTTGTAAATTTCATTAATCGATTTTAGGAGTATAGTTGGTTGTTGGAAGGAACATAATAATTGCTAGAGATCCTTCTCAAACTGAATATAATGGATTAGTAGTAGCCAGAATAAAGTAAAAAGGATGTCGACGGTACAGAAGGGGTTAATCAGTTCGAGGGATCATAATGTACAGCCAAAATTAATAGTTCAACGAAAATCTTGATAATCTGTGTGAAATCTAGAGAGACAAACAGTACCTTCCTAAGCCATAAAAATAATATAACTGTAAGTATGTATGTATGTATGTATATACTCAGGCACATACTCCATTGCTGGAGGTGGCCGACACAAGACAGAGCCCGAACAGAAACATTTAAAGTTCCTATTTTCAGGGTCCCGGACCACTTTCGTGTTCCCTCGCCCGTTTCTTTGTCTCGTCGAGTAGGAGAATTATTAATAATTATAAATAATAAACTACCCACAGGCTTTTAGAAAAACATGATGACTCTCAAGAAAAATAATAGTAACAAAAGGGTGATTGGTTGGTTTTTCTGGCTCCACTTCTCCCTCATGTTTAGCCCCATTAGTTTTGAGATTTTAAGACCATCGTTCCAGTAGTTTGGCAATTTTTAAGACTTTTTACCCCATTTCTTTGTCAGTATTAGGACCTTTCCTTCCATTTAGGTGTATATACTTTGGCACCTTCCCCAGTTTTCCTTTTTTTTTTTTTTTTTTAATTTGGTGGCCGACTCGAGACAGAGCCTTCACCTGACCTGACAAAACTCCTCCACCTTCCAGGGCGAACTAGTACCGTGGCTGCCTTCCGTGATCTTTGGGATCTTCTCTGTGACGGCGGGAGTGGCCACCTTAGCGCTTCGGGAAACTCTTGGTGTACCGCTGCCCGACACCATCGCCGACCTGTCCACGGCACCCACAAACATACAACAATCGTACGGGTGGGTGGATTATTTTTCTACCAAAAAATGTACAAATTAACCTATTGGGTGCGAGAGACGTTCCGGAACACCATGGCAATTTATAGCAATTTACAGGCTTTTAAAGCCTGTAGAGACGAGTCCGAGTGAGCGGGAGTGTGGCAGGTCTCCGTCCACTCTCCAGCCAGGTGGCCGTCGCACTGAAAGATATGAGGTATATCCCGCTAGGCTCATGCAGCACCGCCGAAGGCAAATGTAGCATGACATTAGCAATATCCACTAAGTACTGTATCAGCGAATGTCTATGGTAGCGCTGCAAATTAACCCTGCGCGCTATGAACCTCGTTCTGGTGTCATTTTGAAGCTTTTTTCTTCTAGTTTTTGGCTGAATACATTTAATTATATTCAGACACTTGCTCAATCATTTAGGAGTGACTGAATGAGCCCTAATATTGCATAAATATTCCCGCAGCATAAGTGTTAATCTAGAAGGGGGATCTAATGGATTTTTTTAAAGTTTGATGAAGGTCTAGGGAGGAAACTAAAAAATAAATGAATACAGTACATAAATAAATAGACCAAAAATATAACCACTTTCCCCTTAACTTTGGCATTGAATTTCCTAGGAGTTTCCGGCCACCACCGAAGACATTCGGCTCCCTCCCCGGCACCAAAACCGATCTCTCTGGTCCATTGAACATAAGACCTCAAGCATCTGGGTTAGTGAATTGTTCAAGAAGCGCCGTATCTTTACGTACGCACAAAAATATGACATCGTGAAGGAGTTAGAAAAGGGGAAGAGACAAGCTGAGTTGGCAAGACGACATGAAGTTAACGAGAGTACAATTCGCACCATTTGGAAGGACAGGGAGAAGATTGTCAACATTATGAAGGGAAACCCAGCAGAAGGTACTCAGGCGTCGATAAAAGTGGGAAATGTCATCCTAAAGAAGACAGAGAAGCTAATGGTGAGGTATTTGGCGAGGCAAAACAAGAATCATGTGCCGACAGACGGACGGATGATCAGAGAAAAGGCGAAGAAATATTATGCAGAAGTGGCTCGAATGAACAATGTACAAAAACCCCAAACCCTTTAAGGCATCTGCTGGGTGGTTGATGTCCTTCAATAAACGAAACAAAATTAAAAGTGTTCGGATCACAGGAGAGACAGCAAGCGCCGACAATGCTGCAGCCAACGAATACCCTGCTTTCTTACGTGAGGTTATTGTGGCCGATGTCTACAACATTGATCAGATTTTTAACTGCGATGAGTCGGGAGTCAACTGGAAGAAAATGCCTAAAAGGTCTTACATTTCTCGCAAGGAGAAGGCAGCAAGGGGCTACAAAATGCCAAAGAACGTGTAACCATATTGTTGACTTGCAATGCTTCCGGCACCTGCAAGATGAAGCCTCTAACCATCCATAAGGCAAAGCGGCCTAGGCCTTATCACACTATGGACATGGCCAAGTTGAATGTGCATTGGATGAGCAACAAGAAGGCCTGGATTTCGTCAGCGTTGAGCCTCGAATGGTTCGATAATCATTTTGTGAAGGACATGGAAACATTTTGTGCCCGCCAAAACATTGCTTTTAAACCACTGTGATGGCTTGACAACGCACCCGGACATTCCCGATTGTTGGTTGATCGGCACCCTAACGTAAAAGTGATGTTCATGCCCCCGAATACTACGTCTCTCCTACAGCCCCTGGACCAGGAGGCGATAGCGTGCTTTAAGGGTGCGTATGCCACTACGACTTTCCTGATGCTCGACACTGCCACTGACACCCAAGAAGAACTACTACAAATGTCAGACGATGAATCAGTCCCTGACTCTCTCCCACCACTCAAAGAACTGTCTGCCCCAGACTCTCCCCCACCACTGAATGAGCAGGCACCAAACGAGCCTCCACCACAACAACAACAACGACCACAACACCAACAGGAACCCGCCGACGGAGCAGCTATGACAGTGCATGCCTTTTGGAAAAGGTTTCATATTAAAAATGCAGTGGATACGATGGTGGAAGCGTGGGCTGATGTGACAAGAGCTACAATCCACCATGCCTGGAGGAATGTTCTAGAGGGGTTACCTGGGCACAAGCTGGATTTACCTGAACAGCCAGTCAGGCTTGAGGCAGCGGTGGAGAGAGCAGTCGAGGTTGCCAGACGTGTGCCTGGGATGGGTGAAGTGGGGCCAGAAGATATTCAAGGTTTGATTCAGCCACCACAGGAGCCTGATGCCGAGGACCTAATGCAGGATTTGGAGGAGGAAGAGCAGGCAGAGGAAGAACAACGAGAAGAAGACGAACCCCAGGAAGAACCGAACACTCCTGGCCTACGGGAATTTGTAGAATTGTCACAACGCCTCAGCCATCACATGAACAACTTTGATCCCACACATGATCGTTCAGCACAGATAATAACAAGCTTCACTGCTTCCATCCAGCCGTACTTCGACATGTTTCACGACAGGATAAATGCACGCCAGCAGACACGAATAACAGATTTCTTTCGACAACGAGCACAGCAACAGGAACAAGTGGCGTCGAGTGACTCCGACTCCGACCCTCAGCCACCAGATGATTTACTGTCGAGTGTATCAGATGCCGACTACAGTGGCTTCGAGGACTCTGATGCTGAAGCTGGGGAGGGACCTCGCCGTATCAACGAATGGCTGGCGGCGAGAGCTACCAGACCATCAACTTCATCGCAGTGACGGCGATGGATCCAGGGGGGAGGGGACGGGGGGGAAGGAACACTTCATTTATTCAGAGGTAAGAGTTGCAATGGGCAAATCAACCCAATGCACATGTAAAATAATCTTTATAATTGAATTTATTATTATAACAGGCTTCTATGGAGAAAAAGTGGACTTTGTGGAAATCCCCAGAACACCAAGGTACCTTTAACATGTAAACATATGGGTTCGGTAACGCGGATTTTGCTAACACGGGCGGTAACCAGAACACATTGGCCGCGTTATTGAAGGACCAACTGTATACTTATTTTATGTATGAGTAAATACATACATACCGGTACATATACTTATTTTGTAATATTTAATAGTAGCAGTCTTTTATCTGCTTTATTTTATCATTATCATCTAGTGTAGCATTAATATATAAAGGTTGATGTCTTTAACATTGTCCACATCATTTAGCTCTAAGGCATAGTGTAGATTTATCACCGGTATACAGTATACTCCTGAGGGAGTAAGGAGCCTTCATCTTCTGGTGGAGCATAGACTACAGTAGATCTGGACTGGACACTAATATGGAAATTTGCAGTAAAGGACCCAAAATCGGAGAATGAACCCCCAAACTCGAACCGCGAAACTGCGAAAACATCACATTTTCGCGATTTCGAGGTTCGAACTTGGAGGTTCGTTTTCCGATTTTGGGTTCCTTACTGCAAAGTTCCATTTTTGTGTCAAGTCCAGATCTACTGTAGTCTATGGATGGAGGAAAACAAATATTATATCCCACGCATCCTACTGCGTGCCGTACAAGGCGACTAATAGGATGGATGGTGGTAGACTTATGGACCAACAGCCATTACTATACAATAAGATCCTGATGTGGCGGCGTCTACGCCGTAGGACCACCTCCCGGAGCTGCCAACCGCGGATGGCTGCCGACCCTCCACGGCCGGAGACAAGATCAACGACCAGTGGAGGACAACCGGATGCCGGCCGCGGGGAGCAGTTCGGGAGCCAAACCGTCACAACTATCCCCTGCCCCCTCCCTGGGGGCACGGGTCCTTGGAGAGGCTTCGGTCACGCCGGGAATTTCCACACCTCTCACACCACACATCACACAGTTTTTCCTACACCGAGAAATGACTCTCCGGCTGTCATTTCTCGAAGACTTCTAGCCGGAGACATTGAGAGCAACCCCGGACCCACGTACACATACATATGTCCAACTCAAATCCCTCGCCTAAAACCCGTCCACCTCTCCTCCCCAACCCACCTAGCCTTCCCATATCATCCACTCCCCCCCCTAAAACCCGTCTACCTCTCCTCCCTAACCCACCTAACCTTCCCATACCATCCACATCCTCAACTCAACACACCACACCCCATCCTAACCCATTCCAACCCCCATCTCCTGCTCCCCAATCCCCACCCCCACCTCCCCCCTCCCCACTCCCATCCCAGCCCCCCCTCCCTCACCTCCCCTCACCCCCACCCCATCCTCGTGCAGCAGCACCCAACATACATCGTGCACATAACATTAACATTCTCCAATTGAACATAGATGGCATTAACACAAAGAAACACGAACTCTCACACTTCATCAAACAACACAACATACACATTGCCATCTTACAAGAAACAAAACTCCGCACATCACAAAAAACACCCACATTTCATAATTTCACCACCATCAGACAAGACCGGGCTGTCGGCGGGGGCGGGGGACTCATCACCCTGGTACACAAAGAAATATCATACATAGTAACCAGTGTACAAACCAAATCCCTCCTCCCCCCAAATGATAACACAACAGAAATACAATCAATTAAAATACGCACTGGCAACACCTCCAACATAACCATCATAAACACATACATCCCTCCCCAAACATCCCCTACAGTACCAAATGAATACAGACCACACTTACAACACATCACAAACACCCCACACATCATCCTGGGTGGTGACTTCAACGCCAAGACGTCGGCCTGGTTTGTCGACAACCCCGACACAGACAGAGGGCTGGTACTACAAAACCAAACAGATAACCTCATCATCCTTAACGACATCCATCAACGTACCCATATTCCTCACCAAGCCCTCTATAACCCGTCATCTCCAGACATCACCTTTTGCTCCCCAGCACTCGCCCCCACAACATCCTGGAGGGTGGTCAGACCCTTAGGCTCTGACCACCTCCCGATCATTATCACCACCAAAACCAGACTCACCCCAGCTAGCCACAAACACACATACACCAATTATAAAAGAGCTAACTGGGAAGCATTCACAAATAAGACAGAACAACACTTCACAACTCTAAACAGTACACCCATCACTAACATCAACAATGCTGTACACATACTCAATAAAACTATCCAAAACGCTGACAAGAAACACATTCCAAGAGGTAACAGAAAAAGACACAACCCCAACTTCACACCAGAAATTCAAAACCTCATCAGACAACGCGACACACTGAAACACTCCCCAGCACCCCACACACAAGACATCACACAACAAATTCAAGCACTCAACACCCAAACTAACAACAAAATACAAGAACAACAAAAACTAAATTGGAATAACTTCCTACAAACACTTGATCACAAAACAAACCCCAAAAAACTCTACAAAACACTAAACAGCATCACACTTTCCAACAGCAACACAACACAATCACATGCTGCAATCACAACAACAGACTCTACTCCTTCATGTAAACAACAAGCAAACACTCACATCAATCACTTCTCACATGTCAGCCACCTAAAACCTCACAAAGACGACCGACGTGTCATCCGACGTAAGAGACAATTCCCCACAGACCCTGACTATACACCCTTCACCAATCACCAGACAAAGCATATCATCAACAATCTCAAGCACTCACCCGCCTGTGGCCTAGACAACATAAGCAACATACACCTCAGACACCTGGGACCACAAGGCATACAAGCACTCACTAACATATCAAACTACAGCTATTCACACAACACAATACCAGACATTTGGAAGCATGGTATCATCATCACATTCCCCAAACCCAACAAAGACCCCACGCTACCCTCCTCGCACCGCCCCATCACACTCCTTTGCTCCCCCTCCAAAGTCATGGAACGCCTAGTATAACAACTAATTACACCCGACCTACCCCTAGCTCCAACACAACATGGCTTTAGGCCACTGCACTCCACAAACACTCTTCTCACAGACCTTACACAAAGAGCTTTTGACGGCATCAACTCAGCTAGACCACCACACAGATCACTGTTAGCCACACTCGACATTAGTAAAGCCTTCGATGCCATCCCCCGCCACAACCTAACAAACAAAATCTACAACACAAACATGCACAACAACACAAAAAGGTGGCTGGCCAACTTCCTAGCAGGCAGATGTGCACACGTATCTTTTGCCGGTCAGTCATCTAAAATCAGAAACTTTCCAAACGGAGTCCCACAAGGATCCGTCGTATCGCCCGCACTCTTCAATCTGTACATGCACGATATAACTACACCCAATACGCCCCAAATAAACTTAGCCTCCTATGCAGATGACATAACACTCACATGCACACACCATGACCCAAAAAGAGCAACAGATCTCCTTCAACCCTATCTCAACACACTACATGGCTGGTGCACTACAAACAGACTTAATCTAGCCCCAGCCAAATCCACCGCAACCCTGCTCACAAGCTGGACAGGAGAAGACGAATACATCCCTCAACTCACCATAAACAACACACCCCTAACACATACACACACACCCAAAATCCTAGGAGTAACATATGATACTCATATGACATTCAAACAGCACACCACAAACATTAAAAAGAAACTGACACCCAGACTTAACGCCCTCAAGTCACTTGCTCACACAAAATTTGGACACAACAAAGAAACTACCACCACAGTATATAAACAATACATAAGATCAGTGATGGAATACGCAAGCCCAGCCTGGGCTTCTAACCTAGCTGAAACACATAATAAGACCTTACAGACTATTCAAAACAAAGCCCTGAAGATCATTACAGGCTGCACAGCTACTGCACCCACAGATCACCTACATCAAGAAACCAAAATCCTCAAAGTCAAAGACCATCTGGACATGAGAGGCACTCAATTCCTGGCAGCAGCCTCCACGAACCAAGACCACCCACTAAACTACATGGCAACACACTCACAAACACCAAGAAATATCAAAACCAACACCCAGCACACGGTATCACACACAATTATTGTCCTCTCTTCCTCCCTGCCCACCCCGAACCAACTTCCAGAAGCACATCCATACTCATATCTCTCGCCAATCCATCCACTCACTCACAGACAACCACAGCTGCATGCACGACCTCCCGAAATCCATCCTTCCGAATCCTCCCTCCCTCGCGAGGACAGAGTCCACCTGGCCAGGCTGAGATGCGGACACCATCCAGCTCTCCTGAGCTATCAGAAGAGACTGGATGACTCCGTTGTCGACGCCTGCCCGGGATGTAACACAGCACCCCATACCATTAAACACATCATAGAAGACTGCATTTCACACAACCACTTATGCCAACAACACAATCTACACTCAATGAGAGCTCTGTGGGAAAGCCCGATCGTGGCCATGGCCTTCCTCAGGGACTCGGGGCTGTTCGGCCAGGCAGCTTAGGGATCAACAACAACAACAACTATACAATAAAGCCTTGCTATTGGCACTGCCGAAGCTGGTGGGGCGTGGATGGTTACCACAAAGGACTCTAATACACTCTGTTTCATTTCGCCTGGCGGTAAATTTAATCCCTTAGCAGCTAATTTCTCGATACTTAATAGAAAATATATGAAACCAATATGTCTCTGCATCATATTGAGACCAATTATATATAATTAAGCATTATTTTTCACTACAAAATCTTCAAAATAACTGAGAAATCTTGATGGGAACTTGACAATTTACCGTCAGTTGAAAAGAAACAAGGTATAATCTTACCTGGGCGCTGTTTGGTGCCATGCCAGAGTTGGCCACAGTGTGTTTACATGGTGGGGCAGTGTTGGCAAGACTTTATTGTATTATATTCCAACTGCGGAAAAGCCACCCTATCTAAAGCCGGTATCACACGAGCGCTTTTTCCCTCGACATTTATCCTTAACACTGGTCTGGCAGCTTAACCCTTTGGCTGCGGCTATGTTTGGGCTATTTAGGGTATATTCAGGCACTCCTGAATGATAAATCAAGCATCTGCATTAAATTAAGTGTATTCTGTAGAAAACTAGGCGAAAATAGCTTCAAAATTACACCAGAACGGACCGTATACGTGGTCTGGTTCACCCGCAGTGATCCCTGTGAAACGCGGGAACCCCGCTATTATGTAGCACTCGCTCGCTTGGCTACACTGATGAGAGAGACAGAGAGAGACTCGCCCGAGACACAGCCTAGCTCAGTGAGCCGCTCGGTGCTCTGAGGGTCGGAGGTGGGCCCCTCACGCTCCCACCCACTGACACTCGATTCTTACATTTTTTACAGGCTTTTAAAGCCTGGAAATTTCTGTAGCTTGCCAAAACATTCCAGAATGTCACCCGCAGCGAAAGGGTTAAGAGGTCAACATTTAGAATATTTTGGTTACCTAAATCCAATCAGTCTAGTTTCCGACATCAGGGCAAAATACTCCCAAAAATGATGCCAGAAAAATGTTGATCATCGAATGTTGACTATATAAGCTCTCGTGTGATACCAGTTTAAGCCGTTACAATATACAGTATGTAATGGAGAACGACGCTAAAGCATTGTATGTATGTACAGTATTGTCCCACATATTTAGTGATAGAGGTTCATTTATGTAGCTAGTTGTGTAGCTAGTTTCATTATATCCATAGCTTTGATAATGCTAAGCGATAAAAGATAATCATTATATAAAGTACTTGACATTTACCTTTAAGGCATCATCATCTGTAGAGCTTCATATCATTAACATTGTCCTTAATGTTACGCTGTTACAGTAAAACCTCGCCCATCCAGACTAATTGGGGGAGAACCCTGTCTGGATTTGCCAAAAGTCCGGATATATATTCAGCCATCCAGACAAATCCGGATGGCTGAAATATGAGTCCAGATATCTAACTTAAACAACCAGACTTAGGTTTCAGCCATCCAGACAAATCCGGATGGCTGATATTAAAGTCGATATTTAATGCTGGATGTAAACAATATTAAAGTGGATATTTAATGCTGGATGTAAACAATATTAAAGTGGATATTTAATGCTGGATGTAAACAATATTAAAGTGGATATTTAATGCTGGATGTAAACAATATTAAAGTCGATATTTAATGCTGGATGTAAACAATATTAAAGTCGATATTTAATGCTGGATGTAAACAATATTAAAGTCGATATTTAATGCTGGATGTAAACAATATTAAAGTGGATATTTAATGCTGGATGTAAACAATATTAAAGTGGATATTTAATGCTGGATGTAAACAATATTAAAGTGGATATTTAATGCTGGATGTAAACAATATTAAAGTGGATATTTAATGCTGGATGTAAACAATATTAAAGTGGATATTTAATGCTGGATGTAAACAATATTAAAGTCGATATTTAATGCTGGATGTAAACAATATTAAAGACGATATTTAATGCTGGATGTAAACAATATTAAAGTCGATATTTAATGCTGGATGTAAACAATATTAAAGTCGATATTTAATGCTGGATGTAAACAATATTAAAGTCGATATTTAATGCTGGATGTAAACAATATTAAAGTCGATATTTAATGCTGGATGTAAACAATATTAAAGTCGATATTTAATGCTGGATGTAAACAATATTAAAGTCGATATTTAATGCTGGATGTAAACAATATTAAAGTCGATATTTAATGCTGGATGTAAACAATATTAAAGTCGATATTTAATGCTGGATGTAAACAATATTTGTGGTAACTTGTATTCATCTTGTTCGTTTCCGGATTGACTTTTATTTTTCCCAAGCCATCCAGATAAGTCTGGTTGGCTGAACCATGAGTCTGGATTGAAATGCCTGTTTGGATCTCTTGGGTTTCTGGATCTGAGAGCACCGGATGGGAGGGGTTCTACATCACACAAGCTAGTTTCTCGGCTACATCCGCTGCAAGGTATCATATTATATTAATTTATTATTCATATTTTATTTTATTCACATTTGGGGGCAGGTGGCTTGGAATCCTCCTCCTCTTGTATAATTCTCCTACTCGACGAGACAGAGTAAAGGGCGAGAGAACGCGAAAGTGGTTCCAGGACCCTTAGAATAAGAACTTTAAATGTTTCTGTTCGGTCTCTGTCTCGTGTCTGCCACCCCCAGCAATGGGGTATGTGCCTGAGTACAGTACAGTATATACATACTGTACATTCATTTTTTCAATAGTACTGTACTCAATCAGGAGCTCATTAGAAACAAAATTATAATGGAAAACTTGCAAAATAAACAAACCAAAACTGGGACGACACAAGATAAATGCAAAGGAACTAATCAAAATCGCTATGTGGAAATAACGCTTGATAAAACAAAATTTTAAATAAAAGAACACAATCCACAGACATAAAAGAAAAAGTTGTCACATAGTAGACTCGATTTTAGGAACATTTTGACTCCGATACATCTCCCGCTAAAGTGCTTATTTGACATCAACTTTAACCTCTTCTGTACCGGCGACGTCTTTATAATTTTATACCTGTTATTTTTAGATGATTTTTTTGCAGTTTAAGAAGTATATGTGGAGGACCCTGGAGGACAAGGGGCGAATGTGCCACCATGAGCAAAATTGAGTTAGGACTGGTTCCCGATAGATGGAAGCACTGAAAATCACGTGGTGAAGAACGTTTTGCAATTCCCACCCATGTGGGCTCAGTACCCTAGGTTCTAAATCCCTTGTTGCAACCTTGTGTAGCGGCGGAGGAGGTATGGATTGTAGGAGGTGGAGGGGCGAATGTTCCCGCGCGCTCAAGCCAATGAGCGGCCGGCTAGCATTCCCCGAGTTAAAGGCCCGCCTCCCGGCCAATCACACGCGCGTTTGCACCCTATGTCTAGCCAGTCACCCCGCCAAGAGCGTCTGTGGAGCATCCATTGTTATTCTCTGCGTTATTATTGTGTTTTCGTAGTGATATACTCAGTGAAATGGCGTCTATTGCCAACCAAAATACTCGCCAAACCCCCCCGCTCATACCGTCGCGGAAGAGACGGCCAGAGAAGTGGAATAAATCTCAAAAGAAGGCAAAAAGAGACAGTGGTGAACAGTATGTAAACAGGGCTGGTGCAACTGTGGACAAGAAGGTTGTGGGGGCCCCTTGTGGCTGTAGAAATAAGTGTTTTGAGAAAGTGGGAGTGGATAATGTTAACATAGTATTCGAGGCCTATTGGGCAATGAATAGCCATGACTTTCAGTCACAATACATAAATTCGAGGGTCCACATCAATGACATAATAAGGCCGAGAGTGAAAGGACGTGAGAGTAGAAAAAAACAGGGGAAAGGGTACACTGTGGTGGTTGGTAATGTAACTATTGATGTCTGTTTTAAGCATTCATACCATAACTGATAAGCGTGTGCGTAACGTGTTAGCCAAGGCACAAGTTTCCCCCATTCGTACCCCAGGCCCTGATCAACGTGGACGCCAGGAACCTCCAAACAAAACACCTGCTGAGCTACTGGAAATGGTAGAGAAATTCTGTCAGGAAATTCCTACTTGCCAGTCCCACTACTCAAGAGCCAAGAACCCGGAAAAAGTTTACCTGCCCCCGGGGTCTACCTGGACTGGTCTCTATGAGGCTTTCCAAGAAGAGTTGGAGAAGAAGGGCGTGGACCGTCATGCCATAACTGAATCCCGGTTTATTGACAAAGTACGGGAATACAAGATCAGCATTACTGCTCCCAAATCAGACACCTGCTCTACCTGTGACACATTGAAGACAACAGTGAAGTCGTCGACGACCCCGCCGCCGACGTCCTCGACTACTAACATCCCCCCCCCCAC
The DNA here is from genome assembly GCA_032716605.1 of Paralithodes platypus. Classification (NCBI taxonomy): domain Eukaryota; kingdom Metazoa; phylum Arthropoda; class Malacostraca; order Decapoda; family Lithodidae; genus Paralithodes; species Paralithodes platypus. The sequence continues at coordinate 3,780,239 of CM064559.1, forward strand.
CCCCCCTCTTCGTCTTGGGTGTGCGGTTGGTGTTGTACATAGTTGGTGAGTAGTAAATCTTAATTTTGTAATGGTCATCATACACACTGTAAAATAACATGTTGAAGCTAAAGAAATTATAATTTTTAATTAATAATTATTTGGAAGATATTAATTATTGTTTTTTTTGGCTGAAAATTTAACAGTATCTTAGTTTCATGGACATCTAATACAGGATTAAATTTCAAGCAGATTGAACAATAATTACTATAGGCTGAAAAAACACCATCAATTTTTATTGTGCTTTTTATTTTGTTTTAATTTTTTTTTTAATTTTCTTTTATTTTCTATCAATTTGTCTCTTCCAGAGGATTCTAATGGTATATAATAACATGCTATTCTGTAATATTCTATGTATGCCACCTATTCCAGACTTTAAACACTCATAACTCGAAAGTAAGGTATTGGCGCATTCGCCCCTTGTCCTCCAGGGTCCTCAAATTTGTGTTAGTTAAAAAAAGGGTTAAGTGAAATAGTTCAAAGCCTGTTAGTTCCTTTGCGTTTATCTTGAGTCATCCCAGTTTTGGTTTGTTTATTTTGCAAGTTTTACATTATAATTGCTGTGGGCCCTTTTTAATCTGCATAAAATCATCTAATGGCAGCTAGAATAAAGTTAAATAGACGTCACTGGTACAGAAGGGGTTAATTAGCTAATAAGGCACCATGTATCTAGCCTAATCCTATTATCATTTTCCATTTGTTAAGATTTTTATGTAGCTTCCTATACTTAAGACTTAACGAACTGGTGACATATATTTTATTTTTTATTTCTAACAAGTAATATTTACCAGAACGTCCCCGACTTCCCAAATTGACTAATTCCTTGAACGTGACGATAGTGCATTGTTATTTGTGCGATTAGTTTGCTTGGGAACCAGATTAACTTGCTCATGTAGTAATGTGGTGTGGTGGATTGTGTTCTTTTATTTATAAATTATTATTTTACTTAATGCGTTGTTTCCACATAGCGATTTTGATTAGTTGTTTTGTCTTTTTACTGTGTTCGTATACATTTTGGTTTGTTTATTTTGCAAGTTTTACATTATAATTAGAGGATTTTATGGAGCTAGGAATCTAAGAGGTGCACACATCCTATTTTACCACTTGTGAGTTTGAAGCTACTGTATACGGAAGTACAGTAGTACTGTAGTACTATAGGTAGCACCAACAAACTTGATAAGCATCTTGATCCCTGACCTCTTTGTAACACAAAAGCACCTAGAGCAAACTGGCTGTAAATATCCTCTCCTATATTCTGGTGGACTCTTCCCAAATGATAGGAATTTCAGCCCGATTCCTTTAATTTATTTTTTGAGTTATAAGAAATTAAGGGGTCATGATTATTGTCAAGTTCGTTGGCGCTACCTATAATAGTACAGTAGTAGTCGTTCCCTAGGCTGCCTGGCCGAACAGCCCCGAGCTCCTAAGGAGCTGTAGACATCAATATTAAACAGAAATGCTGCACTAAAGGACAGACCAAGACCTTACAGTCTGATCATGAGTTAAATAAAAACCTGATGAGTGCGGCAGCTCTGAACAGGGCTGCCTGGAGCGCCGCCATTAGGAGACTGGAAGCGCATTTCGTGTGAAGCACTCAGTCTTTAAATTTGTGCACCGGTATGTAATGTAGGTATCTGATGGATAGGAAGTACAGTTGTTGTTGTTGTTCCCCAAGCTGCCTGGCCGAACAGCCCCAAGGCCCTGAGCAAGGCCAAGGCCATAACCGGGCGCCCCCACAGAACCCTCCCTGCCGACCACAATAAAGCCTGGGTGACCGAAGCCACTCCATGGCGGGGAGCTGAGGAGGGTGCGGAAATGTCCGGGAAACCAAAGCCCCACCCAGGGCCCTGTGCCCATCAGCAATTATGAAGAGAAAGTTGAGGGGCAAAGGAAAAATGTGACACTTTGGCTTCCAATCTTGGTAGATTGGGAGGTCAATCCACGGAAAAGATGCCGTCACTTGGGATCTAGAAAATATATAAGTAAAAGGCACAGTCAGAGTAAGCTATGGGTATGGCAGAGATCGCTCAGTTCTACAGTACTGTACGTGGCATTCTGCTTGTATGTCTATAGTCTATTCGCTGTAAGTAGGCGAAAAATCATGACCTCTATCCTCTTTAACTCAAAAAGGGCTAGATCAAATTGGCTGTAAATTTCCATCTATTCCTTGACTGACTCTTCCTAAATGGTAGAAATATTAGCTCGATTACTCTATTAGTTTTTGAGTTACAGAGGTTAGAGGTCATGATTTCTCGCCTACTTACAGCGAATAGACTACAGTAGTATTTATTCCCTAGGCTGCCTGGTCGAACAGACCCGGATTTTATGTGATATAAATGTACTGCAATTATATCTTGGCTGGTTTTTCTGTCTTGGTGTAATTTAAAATGTAAAACTTGCAAACTAAACAAACCAAAACTTGGACAAAGACAATATAGAGGCAAATTAACTTATCAAAATCGCTATGTGGAAATAACGCTTACTAAAATATAAATTTTGTTATGAAATAAAAGAACACAATCCACCACATAGGGTGTACATTACTACATGAGCAAGTTAATATGGTTAGAGCATGTAAATTCTGTATGAGATATCCTAGGTTCGAATCCCGGTAGAATCGCATGCTTTCATTAATTTGATTTGGGGGTTATTGGTGTTAAGAACGATGTTAAAACAATAATATCTATGTCTACAGCTTCAACTTCCTTATAGCCTGAAACCCGCAAGTGGTCAATTAACCCTCTGACTGTCACAGATGTTTCCTAAGCTGCATAAAATTATCTACTGGTAACGAGAGTAAAGTGATGAAGTGCGAAAGGTCTTAAAATCGCCAAACTAATGAGGCAAACATCTAAAATTTCAAAACTAATGGGGCTAAACATGAGGGAGAAGGGGGTCCAGAAAAATTCCCCCCTTAACATTCTCTGTAGTATTTTAGTATTTATGTATAAGGGGTCGGATCTACAGCTTCTATCTATCTATCTATTGCCGGACGCCTTACTCCCCTTACGAGGGTGGCCATACACAGAATGCCCCCAAGCGGACCTATTCCCTGTGAGAGGGACAACCCGAGCCAGTTTAGTGAAGGACTTACAGGATTGACCACTCAATTTAGGATCGGTCCGACTCCAAGGCCCTCTGTGTATCTTGTTAGCACTATTTTTCTACAGTAGTGTTCGGCTAATCCATCCACTAACCTGCCTTACCCTTAGGTAAGCAGTACGGATTTGTATCAGGTTTACTCCCCTAGACAGGTTGCCAACCAAGGCTGACGAGTCCCATCCACCCGAATTTGTATAAGGTTGTCTCCCCTAGATGAGTTGCCGACCAAGGCTAACGAGTCCCCACCCACCCTTTAGCTTCCATTTTATTATTGTTATTATCGTACATTAAGGAGAAGTTTATCTCTCTCTCTCTCTCTCTCTCTCTCTCTCGCTCTCGCTCTCGCTCTCTCTCTCTCTCTCATTAAGGTATCATCCATTAATTTTTATTAAATTATTTGATAGTGTGAAGGCAGTGTTACATGAGCAATTTTTCCAGCAGTTTTTATGGGCAATTGTTCTCTGGCAACTCAAAAATGTAAGTTTCACAAGAATTAAACTATGTATATACTCAGGCACATACCCCGTAGCTGGGGGGTGGCCGACTCGAGACAGAGCCCAAATAGGGACAACACAATACGACATAAAAAAAATCACACACATCTAGGTCGCTCAGGATTTAACTACCTGACATAATCTACACAGAGGGCCTCGGAGTCGAACGTATCCTAAATTGAGTGGTCAATCCTGTAAGTCCTTCACTAAACTGGCTCGGGTTGTCCCTCTCACAGGGAATAGGTCCGCTTGGGGGCACTCTGTGTATGGCCACCCTCGTAAGGGGAGTAAGGCGTCCGGCAATAGATAGATAGATAGACATAATCTACCTTCGTTCTAGTTTAGGGCTGTAAAATAGTACAGATCTCCCTCACTATCCGATGCCCCGAGTTACTACCTGTATATTATTATAGGTTTTTAGGTGTTTGGGTTTGGGGTTTAGCTGGTCCCAGAACGCATCCCCATTTACCCCATTAATTTTTGTGTTCGCTATACGATTTTTCTATTTAAGATTAGGTTTTTAGGAACGTAACCCAATCGTAAATCGAGGGAGACCTGTCTTGCTCGTCGAAAATTACTGGAAAATGCGCTCATGTGACACAACCTAAATAATGAATCATAAACAAACAAATCATTTTATCTGAAACATTTACGGATAAGGGGTCGATTGTACAGGTTCATTTTATTGTTAATATTATCTAACGTTAAGGCGTCTTCTCTTCAGTTTTATTTACATATTGTAATACTGTATTGAATCATATAACACAATTGCCCACTTGTGAGTTTCAGGCTATAAGGAAGTTGGAGCCGTACAAATCTATATCAAACAGTCAGTCAGTAGCCAGCCCCTACTCCCACAAGGGGTAGGGTGGATCAACAAGAGACACAAGAAAGGAAAAAGAGGTGACAGGAGAAGAACAAATTTGTTTTTGTTTTTTTGTTTTTCTATGTGATTGAGGGAGGCAAAAGGCAGAACTGCCTATAGCGAGTGCCTCCCCCATAGTTGAAAGAGTGACAGGGCCAAAATCAAGGGACGTTCGAGCCAAAATAATATAACATATAATATAACAGTTTGCCCACAAAAGGGTGAAATGCAATAATAACGTAGGTTTCTGATGGATTGGAAATGTGTTGAATTTAGTTTTATAAATTTATTAACACACTACAACCAAATTTTAGCTAAGGGACCTTGGTGACCCTGGTCTCTGGGTCTTCTCCTGGGTGACCTAGATGTGTGTGAATTTTGTTTTTGTGTGTTCATTGTTTTCTGTTGTGTTGTGTTGTCCCTGTTCGGGCTCTGTCTTTAGTTGGCCATCCCCAGAAAATGGGCCTGAGTAAATACATATACAGTATACATACACAATTCTGCTAAGTATCGATATCTACGGCTCCAACTTCCTTATAGACTGAAACTCGCAAGTGGTTGATTATATCTACAGTCTGTGCAGCTTAATAGTAATAAAAATAATAAATAAAAATAATACTCTACTTTATTCTAGACTAGATTCTAGTACGTATGGGAAGCGAGAGAATGACTAAGAGGGTGTACGAGAGCGAAGTGGAAGGACAGAGAGGGAGAGGTAGACCGAGAGAGGTGGAAGGATGGAGTGAAGAAGTACAGTAGGGTCCCGCATAAAACGTGTTCGCATAAAACGAGTCTCGATTAAAACGACCGACCTAAAATATTAATATTTAATTTTCGATCAGAACGAATGTGATCACATAAAAGGAGTCCGCCGCCAAAGTGGGGCAAATCCGAGGAGTTTTCATATAGAGCGCCGAAATATCGTACGAAATATCGTACGCTTTCATATAGAACGCCGAAATATCGTACAAAACGTACAAAATATCGTACGCTTTCATATAGAACGCCGAAATATCGTACAAAACTTACGAAATATCGTACGCTCCTGACGGAAATTTACGCTTCCAGTGAACATTGACGATATTGGGCCACCAAAATGCTGTGTTCACATAAAACGAAATCGCATAAAACACCCTCGTTTATCGACCATAAACTCGTTTTATGTGAGACCCTACTGTATATGAATGAAGGCGGTGCTGGATGAGTTGGTAGCGTAATGGTTAGTGTGCGGAATTTCGGTGTGAGTATCCTAGGTTTGAATCCTTGGAGTACCACATGTATTCATCGTTTCATTAGTTTCATTGATTGGGTTTATTTGTAAGTTAATTGGTGGAATGGTGATGATATGAAATGATATCAATGTTTATGGCTCCAACTTGCTTATAGCCTGAAATTCGCCAGAGGTCATTAACCCCTTCTATACCGGCGACGTCTTTGTGGTTATTGATTCTCCTTTTAGTTCATTGGTACAGTTGGTGGTTCATTCATGGCCACCTTCTCTGGCAATAGATAAGTACAGTAGACTCCCGCCCTTTCGGACTAATCGGGGGAAACCCCTGTCCGTAAGTGTCAAAACTCCGAAAGGGCCGAGTCCAAACTTCACACTTCAGCCATTCGGACTTGTCCGAATGGCTGAAATAATGTCCGAAGTGTATAAGTCCGAATACCCATTCACCTAACCAGACAAGTCCGAAACTCTGCTCTTCGGTCCGAATGCGATTTAATTTTTCTCAACCTTTCGGACAAATCCGAAAGGCTGAACCATGAGTCCGAAGTTAAATGTAGACCTAAAAGTGTAGTCCGAAAAGGACGGAGGTATTTTCTCAGCCTTTCGGACAAATCCGAAAGGCTGAACCATGAGTCCAAAGTGAAATGCTCGTCCGAAAGTCTTGGAATTCCGAAAGGGCGGGGGTTTACTGTAAATACAGTAGATATGGTGATTATGGTATACAGTACTGTACTCTGTTTCATTTCATCCGACGATAAATTGAATCCCTTAGCAGCTAATTTCTAGATACTTAATGAAAAAATATGAAACTATTATATCTCTGCATCTAGTAAGACCAAGTTTATATGATTAGCACCGTATTTCACTACAAAATCTTCAAAATAACAGATTAATTTGCTCATGTAGTAATGTACACCCTATGTGGTGGATTGTGTTCTTTTATTTATAAATTATTATTTTACTTAATTAAGCGTTGTTTACACATAGCGATTTTGATTAGTTGTTTTGGCATTTGACTGTGTTCGTATAAATTTTGGTTTGTTTATTTTGCAAGTTTTACATTATAAATATAAATGAGAACTTTGTAATTTACCGTCAGTTGAAAAGAAACGGAGTACAGTACCGTATAGTGGTGGTGGTGGTGGTGGTGGTAGTAGTGATAGTGGTAGTAGTGATAGTGGTAGTAGTAGTGATGGTGGTAGTACAGTACAGTGGTGATGATAGTGACCATAGTAGTGATGATGGTGACAGTAGTTAGTAGTAGTGATGGTGGTAGTAGTAGTGATGATGGTGATATACAGTAGGTAGTGTCAGTGAACTTGACAATAATCGGGAAGGATGTAGTTTCCGAGTGTACGGTTGTCATGTGCGCTCGCAGTTACGTTCCCGTCAATTTCAACGCTATATTTTCTGCTATTTGCCCCCTGTCATTACTACATGAATACTAGGTTAGGTTAGGTTAGGTTGTTTGGTTAGGCTAATGTATTTTTATATCCAAAGGCAGTCAAAATAGACGGGAACATGATGGCAAAGGTCCGACGCCACTACGCGTAGTGTAAACAACGCTGGCGGTACGCCTGCACTTAACATTCTTGCCCAATAATCTTGACCCCTTAACTTCTTATAACTCTAAATTAATTAAAGCATTCGGGCTGACGTTTGTATTATTTGGGAAGAATCCACCCGGAAATAGGTGTGGATATTCACTGCCAGTTTGCTCTAGGCCTTTATGAGTTACAGAGAGGTCAGTGATCAAGATTATTGTCAAGTTCGTTGGCGCTACCTATAGTACTGATGGTAGAACTAGTACTAATGGTGGTGGTGAATGAAGCTGCTCCCAGGCGAGGAGCTGAGGAGGGTGCGGAAATGCCCGGGATACCGAACCCCTCCCAAGGCTCTGTGCCCCTTAACAATTATGAAGGGAAAGTTGAGGGGCAAAGGAATAATGTGACGCTTTAGCTCCCAGTCAGCCAGCCTCTAGGTTGGCAGTAGAGAGGTCAATCCACGGAAGAGATGCCGCCACTTGAGATCTGTAGTTTGGTAGTGATTTTATACATTCCTTCACTTCAGTACAATATTGCTCTGATACAGATAAGAATCTGTGATATTGAATTATGTTTCTAAAATTAGTACCGGCAATTGACTGTCCTTGGCTGTTATTGCTATACAGTACATGCCACAGGCCGTAGCTCGATTGGTTGAGCGTTCGCCTGTTAACCGTGAGGTTGACGGTTCGAGCCTCAGGCCAGCCAGTGAGTTATTGGCAGATGTTGGTGAACGGTGCGGTCTAGCAATCTGTGGCAACTATTCACTAAGTCCCTGATTCATCAGGGCAGCCACCCTAGCCTTGCTATTTAGCAGGGAGTGTATGGTGCTAAAAACTGCATCATCATCATCACGTTATTTACTGTTCGCTATAAGTACCGGTAGATTAAGAATGAATTTTGTACCAACTTGAATGCTGAGCTGTGACGAAAGTTGAGTGTACAGCTGTAATGACACATGCCCCAATGCTAGGGGTGGCTGACTCGAGACAGAAACCTTTAAAGTTTCAATGCAGGGACTGTACATGTACAAATTATCAAGAAACTTTATTGAAAGGATGGTAGTAATGATATTGTTCATCCATCTTTAACCCTTACTGTACCAGCGACGGTATGCAGCCGTTAATAATAAAGTCACTCATCAGTACCAGCGACGGAATATCGCCGTCAGTATTATACGGTCCTTGTAACTGCCCGTATCGAGTTGTACCAGGTACCGTGACTGGTCCGCACTGTTCTGAGACCTTGGCAACACTTCTCAGCCTGGATCCAAGTCTGTGGGAGCTGGCTAGGACAGTATTCCTCCAACTTCCGGGGTGAGAGGGTATTCTCTCTTTACTCTGAAGCCATTTTGGCCATAATGCCTGGTACTGGAGGGTACATTTATAGTAATACCCTCTGGTACAGTAGGGGTTAACTACAGGTATAAACTAGAAAAGTGAGGAAATACTGTACTGATGTAATAAAGCTAAAACTGGTGCCCTGTCAAGGGCTGCCTCTGTTGTTAAGTTCTTTATTTTGAGATCGGACCGGAGTACCTGGGGTATGTCCTGAGTATATACATACATTACAAACATTTTATGAATGGAGGATGCCTTTAGGCACATGGACCTTTTTGTTTTACCTGTGTTTTTCCTTCCTCCGTTCATTGTCTCTTTTAAAAAAAAAAAAAAAAAAAAAACATACCTGTACATAGATAGTGTTTGACTCGTTTACTACAAGACATTCTTCCATTTCAGATAAAAGATGGTGACCGTGGAGATCCAACCTGAGTATGGCTACTGTGTGCTGGTGGCTGTGGGGTCCTCCTTCATGTTGGTGTGGAAGGCTATGAAGGTCAGGTCACAGTTTATGCAGTTTTTAATACCATGCACTCCCTAGATTGACAGGGCTAGGGCGTGCCGTTGTTACAAGGGTTTTATCGGACAATTACCACGAATCGCTAGACCTGAGTGTCCAAACTCTTAAAGTTTACCAATGGCAAGGGGTGGGATCGAACTGGCGACCTTTCAATCTACTGCTCTACTGACCATTCCCCGGCCCTTAACCTCTATACTGTATCTTCTTTGAAGGGTCAGGTCACAATTATCTCTATAAATAATGACCCCTAACTTCTATAACCTCTTTGAAGATTAGGTCACAGTTATCTCTATAAATCATGACCCCTAACCTCTATAACATCCTTCATGTTGGTGTAGATAGCTTTGAAGGTCAGGTCACGGTTATCTTTATAAATCAAATTTAGTCTTAAAAGTTAAGATATTTCTTATGTGAATGACTGTGTGTGTATGTATGTAAGTTAAGTGTGTGTGTGTGTGTACTTACACTAGTTGTATTTGCGGGAGTGAGCATGCTCGTTAATTCCCGCCTCCTAAGATATGTTTGTCATACCGTGCTTTGAAACTATGCACTGATGGTGCAGACACTACTTCGGCTGGCAATTTGTTCCACCCACCAATCGAGTTGGTAGGAAATCTTTTACTTTTCAGATCAGATTTACTACTAGACACTTTCAGTTTGTAGCTCATTAGTTTATATCTATGCCCCCTAGTTCTACCATTATCTTTCACAATATAACCCTTCTTGTCCACCTTCTCGAGTCCTCTCACACATTTGTACATCATAATCATATCGCCTCTCTCCCTCCTATCCATTAGAGATGGTAAATCTAATTTCTTTAATCTCTCCTCATATGGTAATTCTCTCAGTTCTGGTATCATCCTAGTTGCAGCTCTCTGAACCTTCTCCAGCTTCTTTATATGCTTTTTTAGATGTGGTGCCCACACCACTGCCGCATACTCCAGTCTTGGTCTCACCAATGTTTTTATTATTTTCTCCAGCATCTCGTTTATATAGTTAAAGGCTATTTTTATTCTGTTTAGCAGTCCATATGTTTCTCCCACTATCTTATTAATATGATTCTCAGGTGAAAGATCACCCCTAACAGTTATCCCTAAGTCCTTTTCTTTCTGTGATGGGTTAATAGTGTTTTCTCCTAACTTATATTCCATATGAGGCCTTCTTTTACTTACTCCCCCATTTCCACTACATGACATTTATGTGTGGGTGTGTGTGTGTGGGTGTGTGGTACTAACAAAAGTATCTGTGGGCATCTTTAGGAGACTCTTAAAAATGGTTTGAATCTTATATCTATCTATCTATCTATTGCCTGATGCTGTGGCCACTCCGGCCACGAACGAACTGCCCCCATGCACCTCTGTCCCCAGTCAGTCGACGCCCCTCCCCCCAACCAGCGCGGTCCGCCTTCGTTCATATATATCTAATATCTAATAATAAATCTAATAGTACAAGCATACCAATTAACATAGATACAATTACAGTACAGTACAATTAACATAGATACAATTACAGTACAGTACAATTAACATAGATACAATTACAGTACAGTACAATTAACATAGATACAATTACAGTACAGTACAATTAACATAGATACAATTACAGTACAGTACAATTAACATAGAAACAATTACAGTACAGTACAATTAACATAGATACAATTATAGTACAGTACAATTAACATAGATACAATTACAGTACAGTACAGTATAATCAAATCAATCAATAAATTAAAAATACAATTTGTTATATAGTTATAATAAAATAAATAAATAAGTAAATGAACAATAAAACGTGTTAGTAATATAATACTGTACAGTATGTCTAAACAGATTGGCGGTAAGCGTCGAGAGTTTGGCATCAAGTACCCGACCATGTACAGTCCGGATAACAACATCTTCAACTGCTACCAACGGGCTCACCAGAACACGTTGGTAATATTTTTTTTGTTTTGCCTGACACCGTAATTCCAGATTTACAGGTCTCCCTGGATTGGGTTACGTTCCTGATAATGATAATGAGGGAGACCTGTATTATGTCTCTGCATTATATTAACCCTCTCCGACATATGACGCGATTTTGAGCCTATTGGGGTACTTTAATCCCTTATTGGCGGCGCTCGACTTAAGTCGTGCACCAATTTGCAGCAAGTTAGGAGCATTATTAAGGCTTTTAAAGGGTTAAAATCGAGTGCAAATGGCCGGGAGCACAGCGGGCCAGACAGCCGACTCCCAGGGCTTACCGCCGCCCATTAACTCATGTTCCCTGTGTTCTCGAGAGGCCGGCAGTGTAGCCAGTAGTGAGCATAGCTGGGAAAAATATACCGATATATGCTAAACTCCACGAGTGCTACGTAGCTCGTTCTGGTCTCATTTTGAAGCTTTTAGTGCCTATTTTTTTGCTAAATAATTTTTTTTTTCATGCAGATGCTTGATTTATCATGCAGGAGGGTCTGAATATGCCCATATGAGCCCAAAACACCCCGCTAGACAAGGGTTAAAGCCTTTGTTACCATCAGGGGTATTTAGAAACCTTTAGTTTAGTTACTTCAACCTCTGCAGTTGTCTTTGAGTTAGCTGTGGGCAGAAAACTAATTTTGGAGAGGTAATTATAAGAGTGAGAGAACTCTAATTCTTATTGCTAATCCGGCAACTTCTGCGTCATAAATGCGTGAAAGGGTTAAAACCAAAGTTGATATTATTAGCATCATATTTCACTACAAAATCTTCACAATAATTGAGAAATATTAAACTACTATGTGTCTGCATCATATTAAGACAAAAGTTTATATAATTAGCAATATATTTCACTACAAAATCTTGACAATAACTGAGAAATCTTGATGGGATTTATGGGTGCATCGGATAGTGAGGGATATCTGTACTGTATCCAGTATGGGGGGTTTGTTTATTTCTATCTTGTCCAAAGGGGGTCTTTTTTATGTTTCTTGTTTTACTCCATTAGTATTGAGATTTTATGATGTTCCACCCCACTAGTTTGGTCATTTTATGTCATTCAAGGGTCAAATTTGTCTGTACTGTATGTGCGAAAGCAAGCCTGCAATATAGGAAAAACCAGCTTGCAATCAGGAAATGTAAAAAAAAAAAAATTTCTATGTGTTTAAAAGTAGTCTGGTGGGGATTTTATTTTGTTTTATCTAAGACAAGGTTTCAATACTGTACAATTTCGGTGTGAGTATCCTTGGTTCGAGTCCTTGGAGTGCCACATGTATTTATTGATTTCATTAATTGAGTTTAGAACTTAGAAGTTGTTGTTGTTGTTGTTGTTGTTGTTGTTGTTCCCCAAGCTGCCTGGCCGAACAGCCCCAAGGCCCTGAGCAATTCCAAGACCATAACCGAGTGCCCCCACAGAACCCTCCCCGCCGACCATAATAAAGCCTGGGTGACCGAAGCCACTCCATGGCGGGGGGGCTGAGGAGGGTGCGGAAACGCCCGGGAAACTTAGAAGTAAAGTTGGTTGGTGAAAAAATATGAATATGTTTCGTTTAGTTGTTTATCATAAATATTTGTGTTGTCTGTCCAGATTGGAGATGTACCCCACGTTCCTATCCATACTGCTACTGGGCGGTCTACACAGTCCCGTCACCAGCGCCATCGCCGGTACCGTCTACTGCTGTGCCGGCCGGGTCGTCTACGCTCTCGGATACTACACGGGAGGTCAGTGGATTTATTATATAACTGTCTTGATGGCGTAATGCATAGTGCTCGGAATTTCGATGTGAGTATCGTGGGCTCGAGTCCTCGGAGTGCCACATTTATTTGTTGATTTCATTTACCCTCCAGCCCCGGCTACGCATTACATAAATATTCCCCGAAACCCGGGTGTTTTGGCCGAAAAACGTCTAGGCTAGGCTACCGTATCTTTGTTATTCTGACTGCTTCCGCATTCCCGCGCATCCCCAAGCGTAGCTGTGTTATTTACCTGTAGAATGGCGTTAAGTAGAGCTCTCTAAGTCAACTGGTTCAGTTGTGATGATGATTTCATTGGAGATAACTTACGGCAACAACAGCCACTTTACACTACTTTTCGATACTTAACAACAACATACAGGCACACACGAACAAGCGACGCTCTCCTTCTTGTGGCCGGAGATGCGGGGCGTCGGTCCAGCCGGCTGTTGTTTACATGCGTCGGACCGACGCCTCGCACACCAAGCTCACAGGCTTTCAACCACTGGGCGTTAAAGAGCCCTTCCGGGCAGCTCTGGTATGCTTTTTTATGGGCGTTCAAGAGCCCTTCCGGGAACAGAGGGTTAATTGAGTTTAGATGTTAAGTTGGTTGGTGTAAAAATCATAATAATTCTAACGAAAGCCGAATCTATGAATTTTAGTCTTTATTTTTTTTTTGTGAGTATCCTAGGTTCGAGTCCTTGGAGTACCACATATATTCATTAGTTTCATCGATTTAATTAATTAGGTTTATTTTTGTAATTTAATTGGTGGGTTAGTGAATAAATATGTTTTTTCCACCAACCAACTTCACATCTAAACTCAATTAATGAAATAAACAAATACATGTGGCACTCTGAGGACTCGAACCCAGGATACTCACATCGAAATTCCGCGCACTATGCATTACGCTATCAATAAATATGAATAGGTTATGTAAAGATGAAATTATGGTTTATAGTTAAAATTGTGTCCATTGAAGTGATAGAATACATACATACATACTAGGCTATACATAACATTTTAAGACTGAGTGCTCCGCATATACGTGCAGTTTCAGTCTCTTGTCCTAATGGCGGCGTTCCAGGCAACCCTGTTAAGGACTGCTTCACTTGTCAATTTTGTGGATTTGAGATCGGCACGTATAGTTCGTCTTCCTCGGTCCACCCCTTGGTGCAGCTCCCTCCACAATCACAGACCTGCATCTTTTCACTCAACTTTGTTCATCCATTCTCTCCACATGTCCATACCATCCCAGTCTACTTGTACGCATCACCTCGCTAATACTCTTTATACCTAAACGTCTCCTCAGCTCATCATTTGTTATTCTATCCTGCAGTTTGGCCCCACACATTTATCTCACCATTCTCATCTCATTACTTTAACTGCCTTGATGGTGTAGTGGTTAGAGTGTTTAAGATCTGTATGTGGTAACCCAGGTTCGAATCCCGGGAAATTCACATGCTTTCACTAATTTAATTGGGAGGTGTTTTGGTGTTGGGAGTAAAATAAATAAAATAATTATAATTACTGCTCTTCTCTCCCCAGACCCTAAGAAGCGTATGCGTGGCAGCTTTGGTTACCTCGGCCTCATCACCCTGGTCTACACCACTGGACGCTTCGCCACGGGTCTCCTGGGATGGTTCTAAAACTGCACACCCAACTATGAGAAACCTGAGATTGGTTAGCTTAATTGGTTCTAAAACTGCACACCCGCCCATGAGAAATTATGCACCGGTGACTGGTTAGATTAATTGGTTCTAAGACTGCACAACCACCCATGAGAAACCTATGCACTCTAGGTAGCGCCAAAGAACTTGACAATTATCTCGATCCCTGATCTCTTCGTAACTCATAAGGACCTAGAGCAAACTGGCTGTAAATTTCCACACCTATTTCCTGGTGGACTCTTCCCAAATGATAGAAATTTCAGCCTGATTGCTTTCATTAATTTTGAGTTATAATAATTAAAGGGATCCAGATTATTGTCAAGTTCGTTGGCACTACCTATACCAGTCTGTTGGGTTGGTTCTAAAACTGCACACTTGACTCTGAGAAACCTTGGTAGTACAACTGTTTAGGCACCTTATATTGTAGCAAAGTAGCTCGTAATTTTAACGTTGAGGGTTGTATTTCTGGATTCCTTTCTAACTCATGTTTAGCCCCATTATTTATTAGTTTTTCAGTCGTTTGCTATAAAACGACTCAAGAAATCAAGCAAATATTTCTACCATTTGGGAAGAGTCAGTCAGAATAGGGGTGAAAATTTATCTATAATAATATCGTAAATCTGGGCATCGGATAGTGAAGGAGACCTGTATACCGTTATTTGTTGAAGGGACCCTCAACTTTCCCTTCATAATTCCTGAGGGGAACAGGGCCTTGGGTGGGGCTTTGGTTTCCCGGGCATTTCCACACCCTCCTCAGCTCTCCGCCTTGGAGTGGCTTCGGTCACCTGGGCTTTATTGGTGGTAAGCAGGGAGGTTTCTGTGGGGGTGCTCGATTATGGCCTTGGCCTTGCTTAGGACTGCTCGGCCAGACAGCCTGGGGAACAACAACAACCGTTATCAATAGGTGGCGTATGAGAGAAAGGCGTCCTAGATTGTGAGATGAGACAGCGAGACAGTGGCGATGCAGCATAGAGAAGTCAGAGTTACACCGAGCCGCGAGGAGACAACCAGGCGTCGTAAGTCTATGTGTTGAGCGGTTGAATCTACAGGCTGTTAGCTCCTTAATACCTACTGTCCCAGCGACGGACGTTGGCCGTCAGTAAAAAAAGCCACTCGCCAGTACAGTACCAGCGACTTTCCGACGGCGTTCCAGGCAACCCTGTTAAGAGCTGTCTCACTTGTCAGGTTCTTTGATTTAAGATCAGACTGCAAATTCAATAAAAGAAAATAGGATAAATTAATAGAAGCTGTAAATTATTATCAGTGTTTTTTTACCAATATATTAAGGGGATCATCCTAAATAGGGTTAATTTTCAGCCTCATTATATGCCAAATAACAAATAAATGTGACACAAGATGAACAGAACGTGATAATAACATGTATAATA
This sequence comes from Paralithodes platypus, assembly GCA_032716605.1. NCBI lineage: Eukaryota > Metazoa > Arthropoda > Malacostraca > Decapoda > Lithodidae > Paralithodes > Paralithodes platypus. The sequence goes on from CM064559.1 coordinate 3,796,118, forward strand.
ATACAGGATAAATGTAGTGTTTTGAGTAGTAGTAGTAGTAGTAGTAGTAGTGGTAGTAGTAGTAGAAGAAGTAGTAGTAGGGGTAGTGGTAGTAGCAGTAGTAGTATTATACAGTAGTCTATTTTTTTTCCAGCTGATGGTAAATTGAATCCCTTAGTAGCTGATTTCTCGATACTTAGTGGACAAATATGAAACTGGTATGGCTGTGTGTCGTTTTACTGTAAAGTTTTCATAATTAACAACATATTTCCCTACAAAATCTACCTTATAGCCGAGTAACCAAGATAGTAACATGGCAATTTACCCTCAGCTGGAAAAATATAGACTATAGTAGTAATAGTATTGGACACCTAAAGACAGTATCACAAGAGTGCTTTTTCCCTTAACATTTATACTCAACACTGATCTGGCAGCTTATGAGGTCAACATGTAAATTATTTCGGCTACCTAAATTCATCTAGTTTCCGATACCAGTGCAAAATATTCCAGAAATTGTTTGATTATGGAATGTTGACTATAAAAGCTTTCGTGTGATACCGGCTTTATTGATGATGTAGTAAAGGCCTCGCAAACTGGTGAGTAGGGGGAGGGGGAGAGAGGGCATCTGGTTCGTCGACTTTATGTTGCGTTGCGGTGGCCGATTTCTCTTGGTTCTTTTTCAGATTTTTTCACCAACCAACTTTACTTCTAAGCTCAATTAATGAAATCAACGAATACATGTTGCACTCTAAGCAGTGGTAGTGGTAGCAGAGGCCACTTTGGGTGCTGGTGGGGGAACAGCCGCAGTAAGTTCTCTGTGGGGAGACTTACCTTCTCTCCTCCTGCTTTTGCCACCTTGGGAGACACTCCTTTCGGTAAGAGTTGTGTTATCGGGCGTACCACTACCGACATACAGCATAACTCGACCTCTCTAAAACATTAACCTAACCTAAGCTAACCTAGTATTCATGTAGTAATGAGAATACTAGGTTAGGTTAAGCTTTTTAGTTAGGTTAAGTATTTATAGATGATCTATGTTTTATGTCGGTAGTGGTACGCCCGAACTCTTACCCTCCTTTCTTCACTAACCCTTCCTCCATCACCCTCGTCAGCCATGGCATCGAACTGGTTTTTAAGTTTTAGCGTGTCTCTTCTTAGCTTGTACTTAAGCCGGTATCACACGAGAGCTATTATATAGGCAACATTCGATGATCAACATTTTTCTGGCAAGATTTCTGGAATATTTTGCACTGGTATCGGAAACTAGACTGGTGATGAATTAAGGCAAGCGAAATATTTAAAATGTTTACCTCAGAAGCTGCCAGACCAATGTTTACCTCAGAAGCTGCCAGACCAATGTTTACCTCAGAAGCTGCCAGACCAATGTTTACCTCAGAAGCTGCCAGACCAATGTTGAGCGAAAAAGCGCTTGTGTGATACCGGCTTAAGGGATAAACAGGTAAGTCACTAGCGGTCACTAAGGATGTCCTCACTGGTCAAAGGTCAGGGCACAACTGACAAACCAATCACAGGCCGGGATTTAAGCCGGTATCACACGAGCGCCTTTTCAATGAACATTTATCCTCAACACTGGTCTGGCAGCTTATGAGGTAATGTGTAATATTTTTATGTCACCTAAATTCATCTACCATCAGTCTAGTTTCCGATACCAGTGTAGGGATTTAAGCCGGTATCACACAAGCGCTTTTTCAATTAACATTTATCCTCAACACTGGTCTGGCAGCTTATGAGGTCAACATTTGCAATATTTATGCTACCTAAATTCATCCATCATCAGCCTAGTTTCCGATACCAGTGTAAAATAATCCAGAAATGTTGCCAGAAAAATTTTGAGCATCGAATGTTGACTATAAAATCTCTCGTGTGATAGTCGCTTTACTTATCACACATTTAAGATAGGCAGTGACAGCTTTTCTACCCTTGCTTGTGTTTACTGTATTATATGTACGATTTTATGTGTTCCATGTGGTAAAAATGGGTTAATCTAGTGTTTATTAATTTCACCACAACACCAAACACCTCCAATGAAATTAATGAAAGCATATATGTGATCCACCAGGATTCGAACCCGGGTTATCACACACAGAGTTTTAGACACCTTAACCATTACACCACCAAGACGGTTAAAAGTGATATAGTTCGAAGTCTGTTCTTTTAAGAAGGATCTGTGGTAGTAGAAAGGGTTAAGTGAGATAGTTCGAAGCCTGTTCATTGCTGGAGGTCCTTGTAAACTGAATAAAATCGTTGGTTGTAGCCAGCATAAAATTAAAGGACGTATTTTTAGCTTTATTCAGGCTACTATTAAACGATTATATTCAGTTTACAAAGGGCCTCCAGCAATGTTTAGGCTTCGAACTATCACACTTAACCCTTTCTACTACCACAGATCCTTCTTAAACCGCATAAAATCGTCTAAATATAGCTAGAACAAAAGTTAAAAAGACGTCGCCGGTACAGAAGGGGTTAAATTAATAAATAAACTAACACAACTATAGCTTTCTGACGCCCATACAACCTTCCTAATCTGCATAAAAGTATCTAACCATTACTGAAACTAAATATTTCGGTAATTCATGGCCTAATAATCTTATATAACCATATAGGATACAGTATAGGCTAATCTTACATAACCTTGTCTTGATAGCTTAACTCCTTCTGTACGATCGCGCTAATAAGTCATGTCTCAGCTGGCATTACGTTAATTTGGCTTGCTCTGTGCTATATTAATGTCTGTCAGATGTTGAAAAGGGTGGGTAAGTGTAGGAACATGTTTGTATATCTCACTCCATATGAAGAAATGAAGCTTAATAAGTCATGTCTCAGCTGGCATTACGTTTGTCTTGCTCTGTGCTGTATTAATGTCTGTCAGATGTTGAAAAGGGTGGGTAAGTGTAGGACATATGTTTGTATATCTCACTCCATATGAAGAAATGAAGCTTAGATATTGTTGATACCAATTATTGATCAAAACAGCCTACTTGGTGCCGAGCCATCACTTATTAGCGCGACTGTACCGGTGGCGTCTATCTCAATTAATTCTAGCCATATTTAGAAGATTTTGTGCAGTTTAAGAAGGATCTGTGGTAGTAAGAAGGGTTAAATGCGATAGTTCAAAGCCTGTTAATTGCTAGCGGAGCTTTTTAAACTGAATATAATCGTGTAATAGTGTCCAAAATAATGTGAAAGGGCCGTCACCGGTACAGTACAGAAGGGGTTAATGATTAGTGAGCTGAATTTTGGTGTGAGTGTCCTAGGTTCGAATCCATGGAGGAGTACCACATGTATTATTTAATGTGATTGGTTTCATTAACCCGTACTGTACCGGCGACGTCTTTTTAATTTTATTCTGGCGACTACTAGTCAATTTTTCTCAGTTTATGAAGGATCTCTAGCAATTATAAGGCTTGGAACTATCTCAGTCGACCCTTTTAACTACCACAGATATTTCCTAAGCTGCAGATAATCGTCTAATTATAGCTAGACCAAAATATAGCAGACGTCACTGGTACAGAGTCTTAATTAGGTATATTTGTAAGTTAATTGGTGGGGTGGTGATGTTATAATATGCTAAACATGAGGGAGAAGGGGGTCCAGAAAAGCGAGTATTAAAGGGACAGGGGGACTGAGTACTTAGGGAGGGGGGGGGGGGAGGAAAGGAACGGAACAACGAAAGAATGCCCATATAAGGCAAGGGAATAAAGAGGAGGAGGAGGGGTTGGGGGATAGGGAAGGGTATGAGGGGGTGGGGGATTATCGGGGGTCTCAGTTGGGAGGGTAGAGGGGGGGCGACTGAACAAAGAGAGAGAGAGAGAGAGTATCCTGTCGGGGAGGGGGTCGCAGTTAAAAGGGGAGGGGAAGGGGGAAGGTGGGGGTGGGGTGATTTAAACAAAAAGCGCGCGCTAAATCTCGTATCCCGTTGGGTGGGGAGGAGATCGACCAATGAGAGAGCGCCACGTCATCGCCCATCAGCAGCTCACCAACCCATCTACCAGGACGGTCCAGGTGAGGGAGTTCTTTTATAGCTGGACTCTATAACGAGGTGACGTAAGTGTTTTCGTTCTTGATAGTTATATTTTATGAGTTTATAATCGAGGGACTTCTTATCTTGTTATTATCGGACTGTATTTACGGTGTACTGGCTTAATAATCCAGGATCATAATAGCCCATGAAGTCTTCTCGTATGTGCGATTTTTATAAGGTTATTTAATTATTTTATACTCTTGGAGTCTAGGGATATCGCTTTCATCTGATGTGCCATATTCCATATCGATATTTTCACCATCCCAGCACCTGTCCTTCATCAACGTGGTCAATTAACCAGCTAAGTCTATCTATATTCACTGGTTGTCATTTATAATAGAATTAGACTATTATACAGCCTGTGATTTAACATAAAAAAAGGCCAGACGATACGAGGCTTCTCCTTATGGCCTAGGCTAATAATGAAACTCGCTTTACAAAAATGGAATGTGCCTGGGTAAATATATAGAAATATACCAATATCCACTATACGATCGTAGGTTTTGACACTCTGAAGTTCTATCTTTAATTAACTTACAATGTTTAAACTATTTTGGTTTAGTAATCCAAAATAATATCCTTCAGTCCGATTTTAACTTATGTGTGCGATCTTTATAGTTATTTAATTATTTTATACTCTGGATCGGGAATTTTTTAATCTTTAAAGGGACTTCGATTTCTGACAATTCTTTACTTTGCGCGTTCTTTACATGGTAATTTATATTCTTTATTTTTTTTCTGAAAACTGCTATTCCTGACTTTCGATTTGCGGTGTGCTGGCTTAAATAATTGCTTGAGCACCTGAAGTCTTCTTGTAATTTAATAACTATCCGAATTTCTAGCAGGTAATTAGTTGTTGAATAGGTATAAAGTACTATTTGACATTTTAATTAATGTAATCTGGATCAATAATTATTGCGCATGTCGACGTTCATTTGTTTACCGAGGTGAGGTTCGAAGAATCTACCTATAAAGGGCTTCACTCCTGCAACGCCAGCCCAGCCGCCATTACCTCCACCTGTATGTACCTCCACATTTATCAGTCTCCATCTTGATTATCCTAGCACCTGTCATTAATCAACTTGCTCCATTAACTAGCTAAGTGTATATATATTCACTGGTGGCCATTACAATCTTTGTAATTATTATGAGAGCCCGTGAATTTACGTTATGGCGAGACGGTACATTAGTTTCTCCATAGGCTAACAATGGCCGCCGCCATCGCCTCCACCTGTTGTGCCATATCTTTACCATCCTAGCACCTGTCTTTCATCAACATGCTCCATTAACTAGCCAAGTGTATCTATATTCACTGGTGGCCATTAGTTTATATGTAGACTATAAGAACTCGTGAATTAACATTAGAGAAGATGCACGTTTACCTTAGCCCCGAAAACCTATCAATCACATTCACCTGTTGCCATCCCAACACCTGATCAACATGCTTCACTAACCAGCTAAGTCTATATATATTCACTGGTGGCTATTAAATTATATGTAGACTAGCCTAGTATAGAGGCCGTTAATTAACATAAAAAAGGCCAGACGATAAGAGGCTTCTCCTTAATAGGCTAGGCTAGGCTAGCCTTTTTTTTTTTTTTTTTTTTTTTTTTTTTTTTTTTTTTTAAATATATATATATATATATATATATATATATATATATATATATATAGGCTAGCCTAGCCTAGCCTATGTATTTTATGTCCGGGGTTACCCGGCCTCCAGAGCCATCAATATTTAAATGTTTTGTTATGCAAAGTTAATATAGGCCTAGCCTACTTCAGTGTTGGATATGCGTAGACCGTCGCGAATGGCTTAGCCTATTCTATATAAAACTTGCATAATAAACAAACTAGAAGAACTTACCGTTTCAAAATCGCTAGGCTATGTGATGAAAAAAAACGCTTTAGCAAAATGTTATAGCCTAAATAGGCCTAAGACTAGGAAAAAAAAATCCAACTTTTCCAATATATCCTAGCCAGGGTGTCAAACGACGCTGTTTTTTTGAGTGATAACGCAATGAACTTTTTGTATAATGATAACAGAAACTCCCCCCCCCAAAAAAAAAAAAAAGGTAGGCTAGGCTAAATTGACACAATTTTGGTCTCCATATTTTCCATCTTGATTGTTTTTTTATTGGGTTAATATACAGGAGACGCAACAATGTGTTTTTCAGGTATTTTTTTTGGTATTTTGATTTTGTTTTTGGTGTTTTAGTCGTATCTAGTGATGACATTGAATGGGAATTAAGCATTTACCCATTATCCATCAATCTAAAGACACGCCCCCCGATAGTGGGGAGGGCTATGAAGATCAGGGAAATTGAGGGGTAAAGCGTATAGAACACGATAATACACATTTGTAACCCAAATTTGGCTCGGGTTTGTTCAATTTCCAGACCCATAAAACCCGATTTTTTGAAAACCCGAGCCAAGTTTTGACGAAACTTGGCTCGGATTTAACAAATGTAAAAATGAAAAAAATACAGTAACCTTGGTAAATTATTGGCTCGGGTTTTGTCAATTTCCAGACCCATAAAACCCGACTTTTTGAAAACCCGAGCCAAGTTTTGACGAAACTTGGCTCGGATATAACTAATTTAAAAATGAAAATAACACAGTAACCTTATTAACATGTTGGCTCGGGTTTTGTAAATTTCCATACCCATATAACCCGACATTTAGAAAACACGAGCCAAGTTTTGACGAAACTTGGCTCGGATTTTACTAATGTTCATGTTAAAATTACACAGTAACCCTAATAAAATCTTTGTTTGGGTTTTCATAAGGTTAACATTAGCCTAACCTAACGAAGTAAAAATGGGGTTAACATTAGCCTAACCTAACAACCTTACCTAACCTAACCTAGTAAGAATGGGGTTAACATTAGCCTAACCTAACAACCTTACCTAACCTAACCTAGTAAGAATGGGGTTAACATTAGCCTAACCTAACAACCTTACCTAACCTAACCTAGTAAGAATGGGGTTAACATTAGCCTAACCTAACAACCTTACCTAACCTAACCTAGTAAGAATGGGGTTAACATTAGCCTAACCTAACAACCTTACCTAACCTAACCTAGTAAGAATGGGGTTAACATTAGCCTAACCTAACAACCTTACCTAACCTAACCTAGTAAGAATGGGGTTAACATTAGCCTAACCTAACCTAGTAAGAATGGGGTTAACATTAGCCTAACCTAACAACCTTACCTAACCTAACCTAGTAAGAATGGGGTTAACATTAGCCTAACCTAACAACCTTACCTAACCTAACCTAGTAAGAAGGGGGTTAACATTAGCCTAACCTAACAACCTTACCTAACCTAACCTAGTAAGAATGGGGTTAACATTAGCCTAACCTTACAACCTTACCTAACCTAACCTAGTATTATTGGTGGGGGCTGCCGCCCCCACACCTCCGCTGGTTGGGTACTGGCTGAAAAACTTATTGTTTTACAGTAGGCCTATGTATTTTATTTTATTTTTGTTCTCCCTTATAATACATTTCAGCTCTTAATGACATATAGCAATGATGTATAGCCTATGCTCTACCGGACCTATTAGGCCTAAAAAGATCGATGGGCTAACTGTCGGTCCAAAACATCAGTATGGTAACCAACTAGCCCTTGCATGCCAGTTTAATCCTATGCGAAAAAATCTTTTACTTTGTTACTTTGCGATGACCCATTAAGATTCCCTAGCTAGCTGTGGTCCGGCTCCTTTATGTTGTCCCAACCAACCAACTAACCTTAATGAACAGAGGAGGTACTGGGCTGCCTGGCTGGCCGCTGGAGGCTCGATCACCACTCATCTTGGTCAACAGCTGGTGGATTTTTGTTTCAAATTTTTCCATGTAAAACAAGTGTATGTGCATTTCAAAACCAGCTGTCCTCGCCAGCTGTATTTGGAACACTGGTTATTGCACTTTGGACAGTTTACACTTATTGGAAGGCGAAAAGGTCTTAAGCAGCCTCAGTGTTTTTAAAGACGGTGGAAAAAGCTTTGATCGGCTCACACCCTCTACACAAGCTGGCCAGAGTCAAACTGACAGCTTATATCCTGGGCCACCTGTTTTCCAAATCATGGCATCACCTGATTGGTCGATAGACATCACGTGTCAGTGAACTCGAGTACTCTTGGCATGAATTAGGTAGGGTGATTACTTTGGCTATGACGCCACCAGTATAGTTCATTGCATTCGCCACCAGATGTCTCAGTTGTTGACTGACAGTCACGAAAAAGAAGTCTCCCAGATGAAGACGAAAAAGAAGAAGTGTAAACAAACCCTTAAAACGTAAATATCCATATAATATGTATTATGTTAGTTTCCCGGAAATGACCCCCTACATCAACAATTTGGAGAAAAATTGCTTAATCACATGCTATTGAGCTTAATTTTTTACCAATATTGTAGCGCCTCCTGTATATTGACCTTTTATTGCAGGAAATACTGTTTTAGACACCTAAATTCTCAAAAAAAAAAATCTGGGGGGCATGCCCCCGGACCCCCCTAGAGCTCGCGCCTTCGCCGCGCTATAATGATAACAAAATAATAAACCATAATGATAACACAATTCATATTTTGTGGATTGACACCCTGATCCTAGCCTAGGGCCCGTAAAATTTCGGGAGATGTTTCGCACTAAAATTCAGTCTAGCCTAGGCCCCTATGCCAGCGCCACTCTTTATAGTCATTAGTGTACAGTCGCGCTAATAAGTTATTTCTCGGCACAAAGTATATTTTGATCAATAGCCTAATTGGGATAAATCTACAGTTATACTACCCCTATTTTGTCGCTATTCTGTTGGTACTAATGGGTTAATATTATTAGTAGTAGACTTAGTATGGTTTGATGATGCGCGGAGATGTATATTTGACTTGTAATATATACATTGAAGTATTACAAACCTTCGCGAACCAATACACAGGGAACGTGAGCTGGGTTTAGACCGGAAGCGAGACAGGTTAGTTTTCGGTTAGGTTAAGTTAGGCTAATAATAAAAATAGTAAAATGCGACGGTCCTCTGTATTAAACAACATTGTATATCAAATAAAAAATAAAAAAACAACAAATTACCTGAAAAACTTATCTGGTTGGTGATAATTGTTTATCAAAATAAGTATTTTTCCAGTTTCCTCGTCTGCTGAACCATCCAAAACACGTTAAAAGGCGTGTTTTGAAGGGGTGAGGTGGGGGAGAGGTAGCATAACTGTAGATTTACCAAAGCCAGACTTATTGACCGCTGGGACATTACTTATTAGTGCGACCGTACCCCAAACCTAAATTTAAAAAAGTCGCGGGGGGGGGGGGGGGGGGGCGCTGCCCCCCTCAACTCATCCTGTATCCAATGGCAACACTGGAATGCAATGATCCTTGCTATATAAAATTACTAAATTAATATATTTACTGAGGCCCATTTCCCATTTTTAAATTTGTTTCTGGGGGCGGAAGACTCGAGACAGAGCTCTAATAGGGAAAACAGAGCACTTCATATGCAACCTGAAAATTTATTATTAATCCTAATATATTTTGTATTTGTCATTGCTTATAAAGTATGATTAAGTAATTGAGACTAGATTGAAATTAACCCTCTCAGACATATGACTATTTTGAGCCTATTAGGAGCTTTAAAGCCTTTGTTACCATCAGGAGTATTTAGAAACCTTTAGTTTAGTTACTTCAACCTCTGCAGTTGTCTTTGAGTTAGCTGTGTTGAGCCTATTGGGGATACTTTAAAGCTTTTGTTACCATCAGGGGTATTTAGAAACCTTTAGTTTAGTTACTTCAACCTCTGCAGTTGTCTTTGAGTTAGCTGTGTTGAGCCTATTGGGGATACTTTAAAGCCTTTGTTATCAGGGGTATTTAGAAACCTTTAGTTTGGTTACTTCAACCTCTGCAGTCGTCTTTGATTTAGCTGTTGGCAGAAAACTAATTTTGGAGAGTTAATTATAAGAGTGCGAGAACTCAATTTCGCATTGCTAATCTGGCAACCTCTGTGTCATATGAGTCTGAAGGGGTAAAGTCTAAAAGAGATTATGGCTAAATTGACTTATTTTGATCTGTGTTAGTGGTGTAATGGTTTAGTGGTTTTGTTCAGTGTGGTGTCCCAGGTTCTAATCCCGGGAAGACTATGTTTTCATTAGTTTATTAAAGTACATTGGGGTTTGTAATTGATAAGTTAAGAACGGGGGTTACTTATATATTTTTCCACCACAACCGTATTTTGACCATTTTGTTTACTAAATTTTGGTGTCTACAGCTCCAACTTATTTATTACTTTATAGTCGGAAATTGCTAGTAGTTTATTACTGTTCTATTAATTATTTATTAGTATTATTAATTATTTCACATATATGCTTTCATTAATTTCATTGGAGGGGTTTGGTGGTGGTGTGAAATTATTGCAAAATATATTAAATTTGTAAATTACCACTACCTACCCCCAGCAGTGAAGGAGAGACGATGCTACACCAAGGATGTGTCGGACAACCCGGTACCGGTACAATCTTGTGAGATCCTTCAGAAGCTGATCAAAGTGGACACACACTTCCACCGGGTGAGTTATATTTAATGCTAGTTTAATTGTGTATATAATTAAAAAGCCTACAAACTTTATTTTTATTAATTTTTATTTTATTTTTGTCATTGGTACAGTAATATATTTATGCTATTTAGTGTATGTAAAGAAAAAGCCTACAAACTGTTTTTTTTATTTTGTTGTCATTGGTAAAATTATTTATGCTATCTATATCTATGCTCAGGCCCAATCCCCACTTTTCCTATTTTTTGTATATAGCCTAGCCTTTGTTTTTTTGTTTTTTTTTATGCTAGTTTGTGTATAAGAGAGCCTACAAACTGTAATTATTATTGGTATTCGCTCCATGCTCCACTTTTCCCATTATTTTAATTTTGATTTGTATGTATAATTTTTACTTTTTTCATTGGTAAATATATCTTTTAGGTCTGAATTTTGAGCGGTGTTTTATCTATCTTAATAGATTAGTTGCATTGTTTACTACCCGTCAAAGTTTGAGAATGTAGATGCGTATTAAGATATAGTATGTATATGTAAGGCATTAACCTAACAAACTTAGACCTATAGTTTCTTTTCAGCTGACGGCAAATATAATCCTTTAGTAGATAATTTTGATACTGTACAGTACTTAATTAATGGATAAATATATCCATATAATTATTTAATTGAACAAATCTTCATAGCAAAGTATTTAACCCTCTCAGACATATGACGCAATTTTGAGCCTATTGGGGATACTTTAAAGCCTTTGTTACCATCAGGGGTATTTAGAAACTTGTAGTTTGGTTACTTCAACCTCTGCAGTTGTTTTTGAGTTAGCTGTGGGCAGAAAACTAATTTTGGAGGTAATTATAAGAATGAGAGAACTCTATTTCTTATTGCTAATTTGGCAACCTCTGCGTCACATGTGCGTGAAAGGGTTAAGATTGTAATTAAAATATGAAACTTTAAAACAAACTACAGAGTTGCTGTTCAAATCAATAACTAAAGATTAAAAGAATATTGAAACTAAAACACCCTAAACAACATTTGGAAAAATGCATTTAAATTTATCTGAAATTAAACTTTGAAAACCATTTAGTCTGCTGGAATGAACTTTAGTACAGTACGTTGAATACCAAACTAACCCTTACCTACCAGCTAGTATGTATCCCATGTACCGGTACCGTACACTGGATACTAAACTAACCCTTACCTACCAGCTAGTATGTATCCCATGTACCGGTACCGTACATGGGATACTAAACTAACTCTTCCTTATTAGCTGGTAAGTTATCTTGTGTATTCAGTAAATGTGGCTGTAGTATGTGTGAGAAGACTAACCTTGGCTTAACATGTAGTCTCTTACCATGTATCTGTAGTATGTGGGATAAAACTCTAAACCTTAACCAACTTTTTTATGTATATATTGCTTATTACGCATCTGCCGCATGAAACTTAATGGAAGGTACAGGTGGTATACAATGCAACTAGCCTATTCTGGTCGCTTAAAACCTGGACATATAAGTGTATCGTATTATTTGTGAAGCTGCTTGAATAATATTTAATATCCGTTCTATTTACTCCGGCCCATTCCAAAAATTTTATATAATTTGTTTGTATTTTTATTGAAAAGTGTATGTGTGGGGAACAGCTTAATCTATTGCCTCTATTGCCAGATTCCCTGAGGTGGTGGCCACGAATGAATCGCCTCAATGTACCGATCCTGTCTGTTGGCTATTCTCCGGTGGTGTGTTGGCCGAGACTTGTGTTGTCTGAATCTGCCCTGAAGTGGTGCACCCTCAAGTTGTAAGTTGTCAATTTGTAATTTTCCACATTCAGTTGAAAAAACTTTATATTTCTGTGTATATAAATGTTCCTTATTTTTCTTTGCTAACTCTCCATAAAGCTTTAAAAATTCTCCAAAGACTCTTAGAGGTGAACTTGTGCAATTTTCATTAGAAAAATGCCCCATCTTAAGGCAGGTTCCTCATAAATTGCAGTCGCTATTGCACAAAAGGTCTCAAAGTCCCCGTAGTTCTGGGGCAGATACTTTTAAATCTCTAAACTAATGGAGGTAAATATTATAGTTTCAACATCTATTTTGATAGTTTTGTCATTTTACTGAGTTTGTCAAAGTTTTGGTTTCTTTATTTTTAAAGTTTTAAATTCTAATTAGGGTTAAGGAAGTCTAGAAAGAAAAACCAATATTGTGTGGTGGACGCTGAGTTTTGGCCTGGTGGTGGATGCAGTGTTGTGGTGTGGTGGACGCAGTTGTGGCCCGATGGTGGTGTGGTGGACGCAGTTGTGGCCCGATGGTGGTGTGGTGGACGCAGTTGTGGCCCGATGGTGGTGTGGTGGACGCAGTTGTGGCCCGATGGTGGTGTGGTGGACGCAGTTGTGGCCCGATGGTGGTGTGGTGGACGCAGTGCCGATGGTGGTGTGGTGGACGCAGTTGTGGCCCGATGGTGGTGTGGTGGACGCAGTTGTGGCCCGATGTACGCAGTTGTGGCCCGATGGTGGTGTGGTGGACGCAGTTGTGGCCCGATGGTGGTGTGGTGGACGCAGTTGTGGCCCGATGGTGGTGTGGTGGACGCAGTTGTGGCCCGATGGTGGTGTGGTGGACGCAGTTGTGGCCCGATGAGGGTGTGGTGGACGCAGTTGTGGCCCGAGGTGGACGCAGTTGTGGCCCGATGGTGGTGTGGTGGACGCAGTTGTGGCCCGATGGTGGTGTGGTGGACGCAGTTGTGGCCCGATGGTGGTGTGGTGGACGCAGTTGTGGCCCGATGGTGGTGTGGTGGACGCAGTTGTGGCCCGATGGTGGTGTGGTGGACGCAGATGTGGCCCGATGGTGGTGTGGGGGACGCAGTTGTGGCTCGATGGTGTGGTGGACGCAGTTGTGGCCCGATGGTGGTGTGGTGGACGCAGTTGTGGCCCGATGAGGGTGTGGTGGACGCAGTTGTGGCCCGATGGTGGTGTGGTGGACGCAGTTGTGGCCCGATGGTGGTGTGGTGGACGCAGTTGTGGCTTGATGGTGGTGCGGTGGACGCAGTTGTGGCCCGATGGTGGTGCGGTGGACGCAGTTGTGGCCCGATGGTGGTGGTGGACGCAGTTGTGGCTTGATGGTGGTGTGGGTGGGACGCAGTTGTGGCTTGATGGTGGTGCGGTGGACGCAGTTGTGGCCACGATGGTGCGGTGGACGCAGTTGTGGCCCGATGGTGGTGTGGTGGACGCAGTTGTGGCCCGATGGTGGTGTGGTGGACGCAGTTGTGGCTTGATGGTGGTGTGGTGGACGCAGTTGTGGCTTGATGGTGGTGTGGTGGACGCAGTTGTGGCTTGATGGTGGTGTGGACGCAGTTGCTTGATGGTGGTGTGGTGGACGCAGTTGTGGCTTGATGGTGGTGTGGTGGACGCAGTTGTGGCTTGATGGTGGTGTGGTGGACGCAGTTGTGGCTTGATGGTGGTGTGGTGGACGCAGTTGTGGCTTGATGGTAGTGTGGTGGACGCAGTTGTGGCTTGATGGTGTGGTGGACGCAGTTGTGGCTTGATGGTAGTGTGGTGAACGCAGAGTTGTGGCCTGGTGTAGTGTGGTGGACGATGCAGTGTTGTGTGGTGGACGCAGTTGTGGCCCGATGGTGGTGTGGTGGACGCAGAGTTGTGGCCTAGTGTTGTGTGGTGGACGCAGTTGTGGCTTAATGTGTGGTAGACGCAGAGTTATGGCCTAGTGTTGTGTGGTGGACGTAGTTGTGGCTTGATGGTGTGGTGGACGCTGAGTTGTGGCCTGGTGTAGTGTGGTGGACGACGACGCAGTGTTGTGTGGTGGACGACGACGCAGTGTTGTGTGGTGAACGCAGTTGTGGCCTGATGGTGGTGTGGTGGACGAAGAGTTGTGGCCTGGTGTGTGGTGGTGGACGACTGTGTTGTGTGGTGGACGCAGTTGTGGCTTGATGGTGTGGTAGACGCTGAGTTGTGGCCTGGTGTAGTGTGGTGGACGACGACGCAGTGTTGTGTGGTGGACGCAGTTGTGGCCTGATGGTGGTGTGGTGGACGGAGAGTTGTGGCCTGGTGGTGGATGCAGTGTTGTGGTGGACGCAGAGTTGTGGCCTGGTGTGTGGTGGTGGACGCAGTTGTGGCCCAATGTTGGTGTGGTGGACGCAGGGTTTTTGGCCTGGTGGTGGATGCAGTGGTGTGGTGGATGCAGAGTTGTGGCCTGGTGTGTGGTGGACGCAGTTCTATCCTCATGATGGAGTGAAGGTGATGGCGACTAACGTTTCCGATGAACCACTCTACAGGACTAATATTCGGTTAGTATGTTTAAGTGTTTGTTTTAAGTTTAACCAATGTTTGAGTTTTGGAAGTTTGTGGTAAAGAAATGTGGCTCAAAATGCGTGAATAGGCAAATATAATACACAGTAAAAGCTTGGCATACGAAATTCCATAATGTTGAGCAGTACAGTATTTAAAAAGTAGACCAAATGGATAAAAAATAAGTAAGCTATCTGCAAAACTGTGCATAAGTCTTATTCTTCATATTTATAAAATATTATTTTAAGCGTTGTTTCCACATAGCGATTTTGATTAGTTTTGTCTTTTTTCTGTGTTGATTAGTTTATTTTGAAAGTTTTAAAATATAAATCCAAATGCCATAATCCTTGGAAGTAACTTAATTATTTTTGTTACTCTTGTTGCAGAGTACGGTGACCTTGGCAATCGTATCTTCAAGAGGCAGAGCGTTGGTGCCTGACTGAAGGAGCGTTGTGGCCTGACCTGTTTTGTATGGATTGTCTGGAATGGTGGTGGTGTTACGGAAGGAGCCTCTTTGTTTTGGATACAGCGTACGGCATTCATGGTGTTCGGACTCTTATGTGGACCCCCTGATCTACCCCTCTACAGGACAACTAATCGGTTAGTATTTTGACTAGTTTGGTATTTTAACCCGTTCACGCATATATGACGCAGAGGCTGCCAGATTAGCAATAAGAAATAGAGTTCTCACTCTTATAATTAACTCTCTAAAATTAGTTTTCTGGCCACAGCTAACTCAAAGACTACTGCAGAGTTTGAAGTAACTACAGGTTTCTAAATACCCCTGGCTTTAAAGTATCCCCAATAGGCTAAAAATTGCGTCTTATGTCCGAGTGTGTAACTTAGGTGATCCTTATACAGTTGGCCACATAAGTTATGTTCCTCGTTATGATCTTGTATACGATTGACATAAGTGCATTGAGTAGTAATTTACACCCTATTTGGATAGACAAAAGCACTTCACTAAATCGCGATGTGAAAGACGCTTGCGCAAAATTTATAAATAAAAACCCAATCCACCACGTAGTACAGTCGCGCTAATAAGTGATTTCTCGGCACCAGGTATGTTTTGATCAACAAGTGGTATCGCCAATATCTAAGCTTCATTTTGTCATGTAGAGTGAAATATACAAATGTTCTTACACTTACCCACCCTATTTAACATCTGACCCATTAATACAGTACAGAGCAAGCTAAACTTAATGACTGGTGTGGCATGACTTATTAGCGCGACCGTACACTACTACATGAGCAACCAATTGTAGTATAAAATCTTAGGCTAGGAAATGGCACGGAATCCATATAACTAATATATTTTTTCTACTTGCATTACAGCGCAAGTAGACCTAGGAGGATCGTACCTAGATTGAAGATGATATTCTATGGACTACCCGGTACTACTAGTAGACAAGACTACTATGCTCTTCAATGGACTGGTACTAATACAAGACTGGACTAATATTCTCTGCAGTGGACTACTATTAGCTTCAATGGACTAAAGTACCACTACTTCCCTACAATACTACTATACGGTTAGTATTTTGTTTATTTTAAGTTTAGCAGTCTTTGTACAGTTGTCCATCAAAGTTATTCCTTGTGATGTTTTTGAGTCTTGATGGTGTTGTTGTTGTTCCCTAAGCTGCCTGGCCGAACAGCCCGAGTCCCTGAGAAAGGCCATGGCCACGATCGGGCTTTCCCACAGAGCTCTCATTGAGTGTAGATTGTGTTGTTGGCATAAGTGGTTGTGTGAAATGCAGTCTTCTATGATGTGTTTAATGGTATGGGGTGCTGTGTTACATCCCGGGCAGGCGTCGACAACGGAGTCATCCAGTCTCTTCTGATAGCTCAGGAGAGCTGGATGGTGTCCGCATCTCAGCCTGGCCAGGTGGACTCTGTCCTCGCGAGGAAGGGAGGATTCGGAAGGATGGATTTCGGGAGGTCGTGCATGCAGCTGCGTGTTGTCTGTGAGTGAGTGGATGGATCGGTGAGAGATATGAGTATGGATGTGCTTCTGGAAGTTGGTTCGGGTGGGCAGGGAGGGAGAGAGGACAATAATTGTGTGTGATACCGTGTGCTGGGTGTGTTGTTTTGATATTTCTTGGTGTCTGTGGGTGTGTTGCCATGTAGTTTAGTGGGTGGTCTTGGTTCGTGGAGGCTGCTGCCAGGAATTGAGTGCCTCTCATGTCCAGATGGTCTTTGACTTTGAGGATTTTGGTTTCTTGATGTAGGTGATCTGGGTGCAGTAGCTGTGCAGCCTGTAATGATCTTCAGGGCTTTGTTTTGAATAGTCTGTAAGGTCTTATGATGTGTTTCAGCTAGGTTAGAAGCCCAGGCTGGGCTTGCGTATTCCATCACTGATCTTGTGTATTGTTTATATACTGTGGTGGTAGTTTCTTTGTTGTGTCCAAATTTTGTGTGAGCAGTGACCTGAGGGCGTTATGTCTGGGTGTCAGTTTCTTTTAATGTTTGTGGTGTGCTGTTTGAATGTCATATGGTATCATATGTTACTCCTAGGATTTTGGGTGTGTGTGTATGTGTTAGGGGTGTGTTGTTTATGGTGAGTTGAGGGATGTATTCGTGTTCTCCTGTCCAACTTGTGAGCAGGTTGCGGTGGATTTGGCTGGGGCTAGATTAAGTCTGTTTGTAGTGCACCAGCCATGTAGTGTGTTGAGATAGGGTTGAAGGAGATCTGTTGCTCTTTTTGGGTCATGGTGTGTGCATGTGGGTGTTATGTCATCTGCATAGGAGGCTAAGTTTATTTGGGGCGTATTGGGTGTAGTTATATCGTGCATGTACAGATTGAAGAGTGCGGGCGATAGAACGGATCCTTGTGGGACTCAGTTTGGAAAGTTTCTGATTTTAGATGACTGACCGGCAAAAGATACGTGTGCACATCTGCCTGCTAGGAAGTTGGCCAGCCACCGTTTTGTGTTGTGCATGTTTGTGTTGTAGATTTTGTTTGTTGATGGTGTAATGGGTAGTGTTTAAAATCTGTGGTAACCCAGGTTCGAATCCTGGTGGATCACGTGCTTGCTTTCATTAATTTCTTTGAGAGGTGTTTGGTGTTGGAGTGAATTATTAAAGAAATTATCAGTTTACTATTCATCTTTATAGCATAAATACGCGGAATTTTGGTGAAAGTATCCTAGGTTCGAATCCTTGGAGTGCCACAAGTTGGTTGGTGAAAAAATATGAATAAAGAGGAGTAATCTTCAGAGTTAACTACTGTACTGCATAATAAATCTTAATGTGCACATAAAATTTCAATGTATAAGATCACAGGACCAGAGTTATTTGGGAAACTGTTGTAAACAGTTGTATTGTTTAATGTAAAATAGAAAGTTTAAGTGAAAGTAAAAGTATTAAAGTTTGATTAATATTTGGCTTAATCGTAGTTTTAAATGTTGATTAACCCTTTCAGACTCTTATGACTCAGAGGTTGGCAGATTAGCAATAAGAAATAGTTCTCTCACTCTTATAATTAACTCCAAATTAGTTTTCTGGCCACAGCTAACTCAAAGACAACTGCAGAGGTTGAAGTAACTAAACTAAAGGTTTCTAAATACCCCTGATGGTAACAAATCTTTTAAGTATCCCCAATAGGCTCAAAATTGAGTCATGTCGGAGAGGGTTAAAAGAGTAATTATCCCATACTGGTAGCGATTTTGCCTTTTTATTGTCTTCATCCCAGTTTTAGTTTGTTTTAGAAAGTACTGTATGATAATTTTTTTTTTTTTTTTTTTTTTTATATATATATAGCCTACTTTAAGAAAATATATATATAGTTTGCTACCTTGACACTTAAAAATCCACCCTAAGACTCCTCGTCAAAAAAGTTGTAAGGGTTTCTATGTATATACGGCAGGTTCCCCCTAAAAGTCCCTATTGGCAGACAGGGAAGGTGGCTAAATGGCACAATGAGTCGTAATATTGACTATGGGGTAAAAGGTCTTAAAATTGCCAAAGTAATGGTGCTATTCATGAGGGAGAAAAGAGTAAATTCTAAAGCTGGGATGTTTTTTGTTTTTGTTGACAGTTGAGTAGATTGTATTTAGTGTTATAATTTAATAGTAATCTATTACCGGTACCCTGTTTATTATAGGTATGCTAGACATTGTTGTATCTATCTAGTTACTGTACCATTCCCCTTCTATCTGTTCTATAATTATTTTAGTTTTATTGAGTTCTAGTGTCGTTAATTCAAAAAGGGCTAGAGCAAATGAGCTTTAAAATTTCTACCCATTCCCTGGCTGATGGTTTCCAAATAGTAGCCTATAATTATAGATGTTAATGTTAAAGATGTTCTGCATAGTTGTTTGGAATCCAGTATGGATTCCAACTAGCCCCGGCTAGTTTTGTAATGTTTGTTCACCAGAACCCAGCCGGTTTTCAAAAAATGGTTTTATTCCAGAAACAATAGCGAATGGGTTAGGAAAAACCACTAAAAACCGCTCAAAAAGCTTAAAGAATGGTCCTACAAAGCCCCTGAAAACTTATTTTAAAAGCGTAAAAAATGTAAGGCAATTACCCCAAAAAATCAAGTTATTGCGCGCTCACGCGCACGCACGTGGACATTGAGAGTTTTCAACCATCGGCACGGTTGCGTGGGATACGTACAGTTCCCATACAAATCTGAGCCCTCTCGAGTGGCTACACCTGAGGTTACGGTCGGAGCACTTAGGGTGACTCGTCAGATGCGTCGCTGGGGCTGTACGGGTTAATGGATTTTAAGAGTAGAGTTGGTTAGTGGAGAGAACATAATAGGTAATTTTAGTTAGTTATGTAGAGCAGATTAACCAGACCACTGAGCTCCATACGGAACTCCCATAGGTCTGGCTACCGGTATAATTTGACTTATTGTTTTGGAGGTAGAGATGTTGATGGTAAAGAATTATGAGTCACTTTTAATGATAATCATTATTTTAAGAGTAAAAGCTTTGGGTAGGATATTTTTTTCTTTAATTTGAACGGTAACTTTTGAGCCATGTTAATTTTAAGACGCTCTTTAACCCTTTGGCGCACCTATAGTTTCCAATCAAAGTTTTTTCCCACTCCCTAAGTATATCTGGGCTCACTCAGACCCAGTTTTGTGCCCGGCGATAATTTGTTTACGATTTTTTTTTAACCAGCAAAAAATCCTTTTATTTGGATTAATGAGGTACCATCGGCTTAGTTATTGATTGAACTTGAAGATAAGCAAATAAAAACCTAGAATAAATACAAAACAACCACATTGCGGCACTCCGAAATAAGAATTTTAAAAGAAAATTTAAATACCTCGTCTCCAACTCGCGCTAGCTCAAAATTTTGGCCACAACCTTTTTGATTTGCATACATATATGGAAGCGGAATTTAATGAGGATTCCACTGGTAACTTCAGAATTATTATAAACCAAATAGTTACGGAGATACACTAATAAACGTGAATGTATCGAAAAACAGACTTGAGCTGTACTCTGCTCTCTTCCCAGCCAGCCGTGAGTAAACCGTTAAACTGAGGGGGTTGCCAATTGTACCCATTGAACTAGACTTAATACTTAATATCTATGCCAAATATGACTCGCGTCAGACGAAAACTTACATTTGCGAATATTTTTAAGTTTAATGACTGAGAGAGTCCTCGTGCGCTTGGGAAAAAAATACCTAATGACTCTGAAAGAGTCATCGTGCACCAAAGGGTTAAAATTAATAATTATCGAAATGCCCTAAACAAAATAAGTGAAAACCCTGCATTTAAATTGATCGGAAATAAAAAAAATAAAACAAACTTGTGATCAGACTATAAGTGCCGATCTCAAATCCAAAAAATTGAAAAGTGGAGCAGCCCTTAACAGGGTTGCCTGGAACGCCGCCATTAGGACAAGAGCCTGAAACTGGACGTATGTGTGGAGCATTCAGTCTTCAAATTTGATGGATGTACAGTATCTTCAAATTTGATGGATGTACAGTATATTCAAATTTGATGGATGTACAGTATATTCAAATTTGTATACCATGGAGTCCACTAACCTTTGTCTACGCTTTACAGCACTAGGATCGTACAGCCGACCAAGACCTTCCCAACGTCTCAAGATTATTTAAAGCTCCACGTCTGAAGATTAACGTCGCTAGGATCTCCAATCGTCTATCTTCAATCCTCTACTTCCACTCTCCACACACATCGCTTCTGTTCAATAAGGTTCGTGAAGTTCGATAGGATATATTTGTTATGTTGGATTTGTTGGTTGTAAATTAACGTCCCTTGTTGAAATTAGAGACTATGTTGGTTAAGAATGATCCGCTCCCTCCTCCCCTCCTCTCCCTTAATAAACTAAGTAATAATGGTGTACAAATAAATATATAGATAATTAACTTTAAAAATAATCAAACTAAAACTGGGACAAATTCAAATTAAAGTAAAAATTATTAATAGAGATCGCTGTAGAAATCACGCTAAATATAAAATGGAAAATTAAAAGTATAAATTAATCTATGAAATTAAGAGTGAATGTTCACTAAAGTAATATTTAAATTGGTGGATAGTTTTGTATAGAATTGGACTAGTTTCTGGCAAAGTAAAAGCGACAATATAATTAATCTCTATAGTGGGCAATCCAACAAACTATAAGTATGGATACTTTGTACAGCAATTAAAATATATAGCCTAACTTTGAAACTAGGTACTGTTCATATTAATAAAAGTAACTTTAAAATATAAAATTATCAAAGCGCACTAACAAATATTTGTAAAAATTAATTTAAAATATCGGAATTTAAACTTTGAAAACGACAAACTTCTAATGTGAAATAAAATTACTGGACTGAATTACAATCTTCCTTTTAAATCTTCGGTATTGCATTTAGCAAGTAAATTGTATATATAAAACTTTAAAAGTAACTAAAAAGTTACTGTTCAAATTAACCCCTTCAAACTTATATGATGCAGAGGTTGCCAGATTAGCATTGAGATTAAAATATAAAACTTGCAAACCAAACAAACCAAAACTTGGATAAGGACAATATAAAGTCAAATTAAATTATCAAAATCGCTATGTGGAAACGACGCTTACTAAAATTAAAATTATTAAATAAAAGAACACAATCCACCACATAGGGTGTACATTACTACATGAGCAAGTTAATCTGTTTCCCAAGCAAACTAATCGCACATATAACAACGCACTATCGTCACGTTAAAGGAATTAGTCAAGTTTGGGAAGTCCGGGACGTTCTGGTAAATTTTTACTAAACTCTGCATGAATAAAGAAACTACTTGCTAAATGTCAATATTTGTTTAAATCAAATTTGCAACATGACAAGACATTAACAATAATACAAATATTGATAAGATATCTATACTATTACAAAATAATATATAAAATACAGTACAGCACTCGCTAACGATAGTGCTATCGGATAGGTACCTGTAAGCATAGCATGCCTCAAGTGACTCCTATCAATAACTACCCTACAAATAACCTATATTTATTGCACAAATAAACTAAGGAAATCGCAAAAGCAAGCAATTGATACTATCGACAATGAATACATATAATATAAAGACAAATAATTGCAAAACATGAAGTAACAGATTCAATGAATGGAGTTCTCTCACTCTTATAATTAACTCTCTAAAAATAGTTTTCTGCCCACAGCTAACTCAAAGACAACTGCAGAGGTTAAAGTAACTAAACTAAAAGTTTCTAAATACCCCTGATGGTAACCAGGGCTTTAAAGTATCCCTAATAGGCTCGAAATCGGGTCCTATGTCGGAGAGGGTTAATATAAGTTTAACATTTTAAATAATAGAAACTCCACCTTATATACTGTATGTGGTAAAAGTAATTAAAATTTATCGGAAATTAAACTTAAAACTACAAAGTTATAAAATAATGAAATCAAATGAGCGTGCACTGAATTAGAATATATTTCTTTTAAAATTCGCTACCTAAATGTTCGCCATTGCATTAGCAAATTCAGGGTTAAAAGTAATGCCTGGTCCCACAGTAGTTAATCTTTATCTATATACCATCTATATACTCGTTCACCTTCCCCATTGTATTTATTATTATTATTAATAGCTATAGAATGGCTTATTTATTTGCTTATTTACTCATTAAAATTTAAAACTTGCAAACTAAACAAACCAAAACTGAGTCAATATAAAGTCAAAAGAACTTCAAAATCGCTGTGGAAAAAACGCTTGCTAAAATTAATTAAAAGTTTGTTTAACCAGACCACCGAGTCTAGAACAAGACACTCACGGCTTAAAATAAAATAAAATATAAGAAATATGATCTATAGAGCGGCTTATTTATTTGTTATTACTTTGTTTGCTGTAGACCTCAATCAAGCTTAAAATAAAGCGCCCCTTGTGCATTTTTCGATAGAAAAATTTCTTGGTTTGTTCCGTAGACTTTCAATCAAACTTTAAATGTATTTTGTTGTTTTTGATAGATAAAATGTCAGTTTGCTGAAAAATGTCTTGGTTTGCTCTGTAGACTTTCAATCCAACTTTACAAGAAAAACAAATTTTTCGATAGAAAAAATGTGGTTTGCTCTAGACTTCAATAAAGCTTAAAAAGTACCCTTCGTACATATTTTGATAGAAATTTTTCCATACTATAATATTTTAGTATATATGCTGTGCCTATGCAGACAGCCTTTTCATCGGTAAATGTTCGAGAACATATGAGCCGTTAGTACCGGACCTTGAAGGGACCGCGGCGAATATTAGTATTGATGTTGAAAGTGACGGTCTGTCCTGTAGCGCCCTGAATCCCCCCTCCCTCTCCCCCATTTCTATTACCTCTAAATCCAGCCTAACGTGATATATCCTCTATAAACATGAATGTAGCCAAATGATATGCTTACAGGGTAAACTTTAAAATTATATCCCGGTGGAACAAGTAGGATACTTTATTAAAGTTGTGTGATAGTGATGGAAGAATCGGTACGGTTACGAAGGATTTTAATATTTTGGCATGATTTGATAGCGTAATACTTAAACTATGACCTTTCATGTTAATTGTCTTTATAGCAAAATGTGGGGAATATTGGTGTGAGTATCCTAGGTTCGAGTCCTTGGAGTCTCATGTATTTGTTTATTTCATTGAGTTTAGAAGTAAAGTTTTGGTGAAAAAATATAAATTAATAAAAAAAATCTTTGACCTCAAAGGTTTAAATAAATACTAAAGACACTCCGAATAAATTGGTGCCTTTTTCGGTAGAAAAATGGCTCGGCCAAAGGCCGATTTCTTCTAAATTACAAAGTTATAAAAATACCACATAAATGGGGCAAATGTAAGAAAGTTGAACTGTTTTTAACTTAAATTATAATTTAAAATTTGCAAAATAAACCAACAACTTAAAGGAATGCAGTAAAAAGAAAAGTCCACTAATCCAAATGGCTAAGTATTTGATGCAGTTTTGACCACCATGTGTACTCCCTGCTGACGTATAGCTGGGTTAGGGTGGGTGCCCTAATGATCGGAGACTTCAGTGAATGGTTATCACAAATGTATAGAGAAGTGTTCACTAAATGTAAATCCAGACTGTAATTCCTGCTTTATTATAGTTTTCCTTCAGTTTTATTAAGTTTATGAAGGATCTATGGCATCAAAGCGTATTTGATTCGTAATGATGTTTGCTAAGCTTAATAAAACTGTCTAAGGGTAGCTGTGATGAAAGTAAAATTAAAGTTATTTGAGATGATCTCCGAATCTTGCCAAAAATTGAATCCTGTAACCTATCTACTTATCTGGAATGTGAATGGAGGAGTGCCAGAAGGGATCTGCCCCTTGTACAGTACTGCTACCCTGAAATGGGGATTGAATGCAGTAAGTTAGTTCACAAATTGAATATTGGAACCGCGGAGCATACCTCTCGGGCGGGGGAGAATGGGTTTTGGGTGGGTGGATTAACTTAAAAATTAAAGTATAATTTTGTGAGTATCCTAGGTTCGAGCCCTTGGAGTGCCACATTTATTTGTTGATTTCATGGAGTTTTGAAGTAGTTTTATTTAAATGGGGTGGTACTTATTAGATTTATTACTTTTATTTTTTGATTTTTTTTGTTTGGGGTAGGGGTGGGATTATGGTAGGAAGGGTAACTTTAAATGTTAAGTTTTTTAGCTGTAGAACTTTTATTTTATTTGTTTTTTGAGTATATTCCGGGCCCACGACTGCAGCCTGAAAACTAGTACGGTCATTCATAACAGTCTCCTGCTAGTACGCAACAAGGTTGTCAATAAGTAGTGATTCCGAACGTCAGGTCCTGCCCCCGAGGTGCCCGGGATATAGGGATGAACGGAGAGAGCGAGTTTGTTTATGTAGGCTTAGCTTCGGGGTATTAATTGTTCCACTGGTATCATTTATATTCCTTCGGAAGCAATGTTTGGAGAGTCTTGGCTCACTCGGTATTAAGATGCGCATAAAGTTTATTCGATCTTTATATAATTTCTGTGTTTTAGGAAGGTGTTTGGCAACTCAAATCTACCCAATATATCGTAGCCTTGTGCATAATTCTTTAACGGTCTCGATAGCGTAATGCATAAATTTGCAGAATTTCTGTCTCCTAGGTTCGAGTCCTTGGAGTGCCACATGTACATTATTTTTCATTAAATTTACTTG
>CM064559.1:3826574-3904074 GCA_032716605.1 Paralithodes platypus
ATAATTTCTCTTAGCCAGCATGACTTGTTAATTCTGGCTATTGGATGATTTTATTAAGCTTTGGAAGGATCTGGGTCTAATGGAGTTTTATACTTTATTATTCCTAGAGGTTTTCCTGAAGTGCATAAAATTTCTCCTTAGCCAGCATGACTTATTCTTTTATGAGAGGGTTAAAGGTTCATGATTCCATTGGTGTACTTATTTTTGCTTAAGAGTGTACTGTATCATGTAAGCAATGGTTTGGCTGCATTTATGTAGGTTTAAAACTTTATATCTTGTGTTTGCATATTTAAATGTGGTTTGTCTATCACTGACTGAAAAAATCTGCCAAAATACCTTAAAGATTTAAAAATAGCTGGTCGATGTAAAGTATTTAAATTGGTAAAAATATATTATTTTACGATGCATATGCCATTTATGAAAATACATACTTTGTTTGCATGGTAAGTGAAAATATCACAACATGCAAAGAAAGTAATATTTTCATAAATAACATGCATAATAAAAGTAATAAATTTGTTACCATTTACAGATATTTTACTAAGATTTGTTATGGACTTTTTATAAATCCTTAAGAGTTTCTTTGGCTGTTATGTGATAGTTTACCATATTTATATACTGCACACATGATATAAAGTTTAGCAACCCTAGAATGAACAGTTTGACAAGCAAAGGATCATTATGAACTGGATATGTTCAACCATCATTACTGAAAGTGCTAAACCAAAGTTCTTTTAAGTCATTTGGTTGAATGTTCTAGAAGCATAATGATAAAGTTCAGAGTCCTCATTATTTGTCTGGTCTTAAAAGTCTTAAGATGGCAAGTAATGTTTCTGTGACAGTCTTTGGTTGTGTACTGTTTTTTCTGGGTTGCAGGTGTTCTTAGTGCATTTCAAACTTAACCTCCATAGCCCATGCTTGTCATGAGCTCTATTAACCATTTTGGTACTGTCACTATCTGTCTAGCCTCTGATGATTTTAATCAGCTTAGAAAGGACCTCTTTCCTAAGCTGACTAAAATCTTTTGAGGTTAGCCAGAATATGTAGTGACTACTGAAAGGGTTAATTGAGCTAATGACATGACTGGCTATGTGAGGTTAAGTTTGAAATGCACAGAGTTGCTGGGCCAATCCTGGTTGGTTAAGTAGAACCTAGCTCCACAAATTGCCAGCAAGAATCTTGAGATAGAAAAGTTATTGCGGTGTGAAATATTTGGGTTTCACCCCATAGACTTTTGGCTGATTTCCCCCAGAATTTTGCGTAGTCCAGCCTCAGCAAATTTCGGAACATTTCAAGAGTCTAGTTCTGATCTGGACTTGTGAAATTTTCCACCTGAATTTTTTTTAAGTTCCACTTTGAAAAATTTTGCTGAACATATCTGAACTGAATTTTCCAAAGTCCAAACTAATGAAATTCTTTCCTGAGTCTGGACTCTGAAAAAATTTGGTGGTTTGGACTTTGGAAAATTTTGAATGTCCACAGTTCTGATATGTTCGGAGCTTGGAATGGCAAAATTTTGCAAAGTGACGGCTAACTGAATTCCATTCATTGTTTTGACTTGGCTATGATTTATTTATTATTATTTTTTTTTAACAAAATACTCACTTTACTGAATGGGATTTAAATATTCAGAGTCCAGCCTTTGGTATGAACCTAAGGTGAACTGTATCCTATTACATGTACAGGTATTATAATAAAAATAAAGATGGTATTCAAACTTTTACTGTATTTCCAAATATTACAGGACTGTCTTCAAGCACCTTTCAATGGACTTTACTTATAGTAACTACTCGTTCCATCACTTACAAACATTTAGGCTTTTGGGATTATCAACTACTAATTATAGTCTGCAATTTTAAATATATAACATTTGATTACTTTAAATACTTTGGTAATATCACAACAATTATAAATTTTTAAAACATCGGTGACAATGATATACTGTCAATTGGTTACTATACAACTCAATCAACTTTATAAAGCAGCAAAGTCATTGGACATGACAAATTATAATTTAACTTCCAAAGATGATAAGGGCAAAATAACTTCGGAAACTGAACAGTTCCTAAAAGGTTTTACTGTAATTTCTTTGGGTACTGGATATTTTTTATGTGACTGTTTTATGAATGATTTATAATTTCTATTATAAACAACCTTTAAAACTTATTGTTATTTCTGTAATAAAATTGACCTGGTATACTTGTTTCTCAATAAACCTTTTATCATTTGGCTTTGCCAAATTATAATGTAAAACTTTCAAAATAAACAAACTAAAACTGACTTGTTTGGACTCAAAGGAACTAATCAAAATAGCTTAATAACAATCCAAATTTAATGGACAACTGGTTCAAGTGACTGATGCATATAAATAATCATGGACTTAACAAGAATGGCTTATAGACTGGCATCAGAGTGTACATGTACCAATAATATGGAGTCTCATATTAAACAAACTAAATTAAAGGGCCTGAGCATAGACTCAAAGGAACTAATCAAAATAGCTTAATAACAATCCAAATTTAATGGACAACTGGTTCAAGTGACTGATGCATATAAATAATCATGGACTTAACAAGAATGGCTTATAGACTGGCATCAGAGTGTACATGTACCAATAATATGGAGTCTCATATTAAACAAACTAAATTAAAGGGCCTGAGCATATACTGACAGTTAATTATACAAATAAAAGAAGTCTTCAATTATTGGTACTGAGAAATGCAACATAGTATGGACCTGCCTGAGCATATACTGATAATTAATTATACATTACATTAATGAAGTCAACGCACCAGGCGACAAAGGCCATATGGCACGAAATATGGAAAGACGGGAAGGAAGTTAACTAAATATCATCGAGAACTCTAACATGATGAAGGAAGGACATAATACGGGAGATAGAAAACGAGGGAGATTCAGAAAGAAAATCTGCAAGACATGGCGGCTGGCGGAGGAGAGCTAGAAAAGGGAAGAAACGCGTGCGGGCAACGGAAAATAAGGGGCAATCGAGGAAAAGATGGGAGACAGAGAGCTGAACGGTACAGTGCGAGCAAAGAGTCGGAGGAGAACGGGACATTAAAAACGAATGGGTAAGTCTGGTGTGGCGGAGACGGGCCAAAGCCGTCTCCCAACGGCGATTACGGTGGGAGGCATCAGACCACCCAGAAACGGACGGTTTGACAGAACGAAGTTTATTAACGGAGATAGTGGACCACTGAGTCTGCCACCTCGACCAAAGAAACCTGGACAAGGCAGGGAAGAAATCAGAGGCCGGGACAGCAAGTGAGGAGCGGGTACCCCGCACGGCAGCAGAACGAGCAAGGCAATCAACCCGCTCATTACCGCAAACGCCAACGTGACTGGGAACCCAGCAAAAATGTACAAGCTTTTTGCGGACGGAAAGGCGGAAAAGCCATTCCTGAATGGAAAGAACTAAAGGGTGGAGGAGAGCAGGGTAGGACTGTAAGAGAAGTAGAGCACAGAGAATCAGAGAACAAAGTAAAGGACGAGGAGGGGAAGGAACACATAAAACTGAGGGCAATAAAAATAGCATAAAGTTCAGCAGTTAAAATACTGGCAACGGGAGGCAAAGAATATTGATACGAGCAAGTGGGAAAAAGGACGGCAAACCCCACGCCTACCGACGTCTTGGAGCCATCAGTATACACGGGAGTGGTTGTAGCGTGAAGAGAGAGGTGATCTAAGAAACGAGACCGAAGAACGAGGGGAGAAGTAGAGGACTTGGAACAAGGGAGGATGGAAGGGCAAACCGAAGGACGAGGGAAAAGCCAGGGGGGAAAAGAGCAAAAGCGGAAAGGGAGGACGTTAGAAACAGGGAAAGAGCACGATGCGAGCAGCGAGAGCATGCGGACAGAAAACGGAGAACCAAGACGGGGGTGAGACGAAAAAGTAGCAACGACCGAAGGGGGAAGGGAAAGATGGGAATTGTTGAAGGCGAGCGTAAGAACGAAGGGACAGGAGAGCCCGACGGCGATAAAGAGAAGGGAAACCAGACTCAGCATAGAGGCTTTCAACAGGAGAGGAACGAAAAGCACCAAGGGCAAGACGAAGACCAGAGTGATGAACAGAATCAAGAGCATGGAGATCAGAGGCTGAAGAGTAAACTTGACAGCCATAATCCAACTTAGAGAGGACAAGAACCGTATGAAGCCGAAGAAGAAGCGCTCGATCAGCACCCCAAGTGAGGTGGGACAAGGACTGAAGAAGGCGGAGGCGGAGTAAGGCAGCAACCTTGAGAGAAGAAACATGAGCGGACCAATTAAGACGAGAATCAAAAGTAAGACCCAAAAAAGTAGTAGAGGAACGATAAGGGAGGGCAGTACCATAAAGAGTAAGAGGAGGATGAGGAATAGAATGGCAACGAGTAAAGGACATCGCGCAGGATTTGGAGGTGGAAAAACGGAACCCGTGGCGGGTTGCCCATGAAGAAACAGCCAGAATAGCGGATTGGATAAGAAGATGTAAAGCGGCAATATCTGAGTCGGCTGCGTAAATCGCAAAGTCGTCGACATACAAGGAAGACCGAACCCCGACAGGAAGAGAAGACACGATACCGTTGATAGCAATGAGAAAAAGGACGGTACTCAGGACACAACCCTGAGGGACACCTTCCAACTGAGGGTAAAGACGAGATAAGTGGGAAGCGACTGACACGAAAGGACCGAGAAGAAAGAAAATTCTGAATAAAGACCCCTAGATTACCGTAAATGCCACAAGAACGGAGCTGACGCAAAATGTGGTACTTCCAGGTAGAATTATAGGCTTTTTCGAGATCGAAAAAAACAGCAATGACAGTTTGACGACGAGCAAAAGCCGTCCTGATATAAGATTCCAAGCGAATGAGGGGGTCAAGCGTACTACGAGCACGTCTGAACCCGAACTGGGAAGAAGACAACAAATGGCGCGACTCAAGAATCCACATGAGACGAGCGTTAATCATACGTTCAAAGAGTTTACACAGGCAACTGGTAAGGACAATAGGGCGATAGTCCTGTGGCAAGAACCCAGACTTGCCAGGTTTAAGAAAAGGTATGGTCAGGGCAGTACCCCAAGAGGGAGGGAAAATACCAGAAGACCAAATCGTGTTATAGAGAGCTAACAAGAAGACCAGAGCTTGCGAGGAAAGATGTTTGAGCATGAGATAATGGATACCATCAGGACCCTCAGAAGTGTTCTTACAGGCACGGAGAGCGGTGTGTAACTCAGTCGAGGAAAAAGGAGCATTATAGGATTCGTCAGACGAAAGACTAAAAGTAATTGGAGTACTTTCCGCAACGACTTTAAGCGAGTGAAACTCAGCAGAGAGGTGAGAACCACTGCTAACTGAGCTAAAGTACGAGCCCAATCGATTAGCAATTGTTTCGGAGTCTGCCACAGAAACACCATCAATGCGGAGGACTGGAGCACGGAAGGGAAGATGTTTACCAGAGATCTTACGAATACGTTTCCAAACCGAAGCGACAGGAGTGCGAGACGTAATAGAAGAAACATAGGACTCCGGCGTTTAGCGGCTTTGGTAGTACGACGGAAAAGAGCAGATGCACGGCGAAAGAGAAAAAACGACTCCTGAGAAGCAGGGGTGAGACGCTTACGGCGAAAGCTTTTCCAAGCCGCCCGTTTAACCCGGAGGGCCCTGGAACACTCAGGAGACCACCAAGGGACGCATTTAGACGAGAAAGGGCGAGACGTCCGGGGAATGGACGTCAAAGCAGCACCGAAAACCAGATCCAGAAAAAACGAGAGCATGACACGGACCGATGAGAAAGGAGGAGGAAGCAAAGAAGGAACAGTAAGGGAAGCGAAAGAAGACCAGTCCGCCCGCTGGAAGCACCAACGAGGGGAGTTAGGAGTAGGAGAGTAGGTAGTCAGAGAAAGGAGAATGGGAAAATGGTCGGAATTGTGAGAATTCTCGAGAACTGACCAATGAAAATCAAGGGAAACTGAAGGGGAACACAGGGAAAGATCGATACAGGAAAACGTACGAGTCCGAGCATCAAAATGAGTAGGAGCACCAGAATTAAGGAGAAAAAGAGGACGGTCCGAGAGAAAAGGTTCAAGCCGACGACCCCGGGGTGAAATAACATTGTCACCCCACAAGGTGACCATTAAAATCACCAAGGACTAAGAATGGAGTGGGCAACTTAGATAAAATCTCGGAGAATTCGGGAAAATCGATGGGAAGAGAAGGCGACAAATACACAGAAACCACTGTTAACCAGCGGCCAAGATAGACTCTAGCAAAGGTGCAAGGGAAATGAGTAGAAAAGGACAGCTCTTCAAAAGGGACAGAACGATGAATAAGAAGACAAGTATCATGGAGAGAGTGGGGAGAACTATAAAAAGAGTAATGAGGAAAGGGAACAGGAGGAGAGAAAAGACGAGTCTCCTGAAGACAAACGACCTTAGGGGAGTGAAGAGAAAGAAGAAAACGTAAGTCAATCCTTTGAGCATGAAGACTACGAAGATTCCACTGCAAAATGGACATAATAAAAGAAAAAAGAAAAAGAAACCAAGAGGAGACTAAAGGACTAAAAAAACAACGAAAACAGACAAAAGAAAACCAGAAAAGGAGGCAAAAGCCACCGAAAATAAGAACGCACAGAAAAAGAGGAAGGACACACAGAGAAGAAAGAAATAGACACAAATAACAATAAAGGTAAAACACACACACTTATGTACAACTAAGAAAAGGTGAATGAGGATAACGTGGAGAATTAAAAGGAGGCAAAAGCCAACAAAAAAAAGAAAGGGAAGAATACACACTTATACACAACAATGAAGAGGCGGATGGGCGAACGGGGAGACAGATAAATACAAATAATGAAAGGGAAAAAATACACACTTATGTACAACAATGAAGAGGTGGATGGGTTAACGGGGAGACAGAAGAGAAGGAGGCAGAGGGGAGGACCGAAAACCGGGGGGCATAGGGAGGCTTGACAGCGAACGAGAAGAAGAAAGAGGAGGGCCAGAGAGAGGAGGGAAGGGCAGAGGACGAAAGAGAGACAGAAGGAAGAGAAGAAGGTTGGGAAGGGGTAGAGACGGAAGAGGGGGGGACAGGGGAAGGAGGAGGCGGTTGAGGGGTAAGGGGCAGTGTAGAGGGGACGGGATGAATGTCAGCAGAAACGGTAAGAGGCGGGGGACGAGAAGAATCGAGAAAGGCTCGAATCTTGGGAATGGACTCAAAGGACATGTTTAAGTCAGAGGGAGGGCGAAAGCAGGAAGAAGAAGAAGAAAGAGATGGAGAGGAGGAGGAAGGAGGGGTGGAGGAAGGAGGCAACCTCTTTTTCTTCTTCTCACCGGGACTCGGACTCCGGACAGTACGGTGGAAGTCCCTGCGTTTAGAAGAGGAGTGGGGAGAGGGAGAACGGGAGGTACGGGAAGGAATTTTGGAAATACGTTTGGTAGAGACAGGAGACCGGAAGGAAAGGGAACCACGAGACGAGGAGGAGGAGAACTAGAGGAAGGCTTGGGATGGGACCGCTGGCGGGTGGGGCGTTGAGCCAAACCAGAAGAAGAGGGGCGAGGGCGAGGAGAGGAAGTGGAAGGAGAGGAAGGGAAGTAGGAGTAGAAGAGTCAAGCACAGAGAAAGAGTTAGACAAAGGGATAGAAGACGAAGAGACAGGAATAGGAGGAGTGGAGACAGAAGAAACCGAAGGCGTAGAAGGAAGGGAAGAAGGGACAGAGAGCGGAACAGAGGAAGAGGAGGACGAGGACAAGGGAAGCGGAACGGAGGGAGTGGAAGAAGAGACGGGAGGGTGAGAGATAAGTGCAGAAATCGGACGAGGAGAGAAGCCCAGGCGAAGAGCTTCCTTACGGGCAGCAGAGTGAGTAAGGCCTTGTTTGCTTTAAGAATTGTAACTTCAGATTCAAATTTGTAAACGGGGCAATCATGGGAATAGGCAGGATGGGAGGCTTTACAGTTGAGGCAGCAGGGGGTCGTAGACGGGCAGTCATCAGCAATATGGCCAGGTTGCGCACAGTACGGGCATGTAGGATAGTCGGGGTTGAGAGAGCGACAGTATTTCACGGGGTGGCCAAAACGCCAGCAACCCTGCAATGCTGAGGGCGGGGAAGGGATTCTAATACGTCGATGCGAGTACCACCGACAATAACGTGAGAAGGGAGAATATTACCATCGAACGTTATTTTAGCGATATTAGAGGGATAGCGGCGATTGTGGCGAGGTTGGATGGTGTAACAGACAATATTAATTACAACATGGTCTTGTGCAACAACGGCCTTCCCAATAAGGTCGGCACAATCTTTGAAGTCCCGATCACCGAGTTGGATATAAGAAGGGATCAGGACAGTACCTGTGCACGAGTTCATTCTTTGGTCTTTAAAAGCAGGGATGGGAGTACCGTTGGGATCTGCAAAGGCCGCCATAGCAGCAGCCTGACTCTCGTTTTGCACTGTAACTAGACGGGAATGATCATGACGAGAGTGGAAAGTGACATCCTTGCCCACCCTCTGAAGGAGACTGAGGTGGAACAGAAGGTCATCCCGGCAAGAGGGGCTGAGGCGGGGATAGAAAAGAATTTAACAAAATCGGCAGGGGCAAAGAGATCGGAGAGAGGAAGAATAGAAGAACGAGGGCGAGCAGAAGAAGAAGAAACTGAAGTAGATGGAACCGAAGGCGAAGGAACTGAAGGAGAAGAAAAAGAAGGAGAATATGGTTCGAAAGTGACGATATGAGATGAGGAAGTAATGGAGGAAGGAAGAGTGGCAGATGCAGTAGAAGGGATAGCAAACGACGGAAGAGAAGAGGGCTGAACTGGCGGAGCGGGGAGGGATAAGGAAGAGGAAGCAGTAGAAGAAAGAGCAGGCTGAACTAATGAAGAATCGGAAAGAGAGGTGACACACTCCACGCCTACCAAAGTCGAAGCTGAGGAAGGCGCCGGAGAGCGGTCAATGAGGAGAGAGTCAGAGGTTTGAGCTGGTACGGTACTAGTAGGTACGGATGCGTCGAGGGCGGAAGCCCCAGAGAGTTGAGAAAGGTCAGGTGGAGAGTCCGTGAGATCGCGTGGGACAGGGACAGGGTGCGCCTTAGCTTGGTCCGGGGTAGTGGGGTTGTATGGACGGACCATGATGACCCAAGTTGTTTTTACTATTCTAATTTCGGTTTGTCGGAAAACGAAAAAGGAAAGAAAAACTAACCAAGGGGAAGAAAAAGAAAGAAAAAGAAAAGAAAAAGAAAAGAAAAACAGAAACAAAGCAAAAATAAAGAGCGTACCATAAGAGCTAACAGAGCCCCCTGTCGCGAGGCAGGAAGCTCCGACCCCCACACCGACGGCACAAACAGGGGCAGGTCCTAGGGGGTTCATCCCCATACCCTACCCCCCTAGACAAGGGGGGATAGCACCACTACGTACAGAGAGGCCTAGCTTAGGCAAAACCGCTATACTGGGACTGAGGGCAAAATGAATTGCAAACATCCCCAATCTGTACGTAATGGAGGGCAGCCGGACAGAAGCCAGGAAACCCACCAGGAAGGTAGACCGGACCCCCGGAAACCGAGACCGGGCCTCACTGATGGGCGGTCCATGGAGCGACAGCACGGGCGACCGTGCCGCCGCCCCCGGTACCAACCCCCACGTGCAGTGAGCTAGCTGCCACTGCCCCTGGAAACGGGGAGGAGTCAGAACTCCCCACTCAGCGAGGGAAGGCGTCTTGAGCCTAGCCGGCACAATTTAGTGAAAAAGGAGGAGGAAACCCTCCGCAAAGCGAGGTCAAAATCGGGAACCAGAAAAACGCCGTCACCGGAAGGTTCCGCTTATCCCAAAGACGACGGGGGGGTACTTCGTCCACGACGCCGCTGTAATCCCTGCTCCGAAGAGTGGATGACAGCGACCCCGCTTCGAGCCCCGCCACCACGACAAGGTGGCTCCCCAACGGCGGGGATTAATTATACAAATAAAAGTAGGCACTGAGAAATACAACATAGTAAGGACCTAAGTAAATATGCCATACCTATATTGCTAAGCAATGTTTCGTCAATAAATTACAATTTCAAACAACTGGAAACCAATAAATTATATAGCTTATCATTCATCAGACAAATATTCCCATAATCAACACTAAAAGAACTTATCAACATTGTGGAAGCTATGCTTGAGCAACAAAATTAAAGGGAAATCAAGCATCAACAGGTATCTAATGACTGGATGCTCAAGACCACTAAATGTACAAACAATAATGACCAACCTAATTTTTTTTAATGACAAATTAAGTAAAGTGAATATTCAAACCAATAGACCTAATCTTGCAAAATAAACTAACCGAGACGAGACAAAATATAGACAAATCAAAATCACTGCGCTTAACATAAGCAACATCAACTCATTCAATACCAGAGGTCCTTTTTATAATCTGACCGCAAGACTATTTTATTCACCTTAGGAAGGACCTCTAGCAAAAAATAAGGCTTCAATATATCTCGACCAACTCTTTTCAACCACTTTATTCAGCTTAGGAAGGACCTCTAGCCAAAAATAAGGCTTCAATAATATCTCTACCAACCCTTTTAACCACCAATCGTCAAAATATAGCCACAATACAAATCTAGCACACATCGCTGGTACTCAAAGGGTTAACGGACAAAAACAATGTACAATGATAGCCAACTTACTTCTGGTACTGAAAGGGTTAATGGACAAGAACAATGTACAATGATAGCCAAGTTACTGTACTGTCAAGATGTGTCCATCATGAAGGGGTTAAGCAAACAATATAAGATAAGCACCATAACGCTAAACATTCGGGAAACTAACAAAATATCCAAACAAGTGACAATTGATAAAACTACAAGCAAAGAAAAGGGAGCAACAACAGGAGGCATTTCACAAGTAGAGAAAATATCAAAGTAAACTATTCAAGCAAACAACAACTTATCAAATATATACCCATACACAAGCAAAACCTATTTGCTTTTTTCTATATGAGTGAGGGAGACAAAAAGCAACACTGCCTGTAGCGAGTGTCTTCCTCAGAGTTGAAAGAGTGACAGGCCCAAAATCAAGGGACGGACGAACCAAAATGCCAGGACACACGGAGCAATTGAAATCATAAGAACAGGGAAATACTGATTCTGGGAGAGAGTTCCAATGACAAAGCAAACTACTCAAATCAAGCCATACTGAAAAACATAAGTGTCTAACCAATATATAAAGTACCCAAGCAAAGAACAATACAATCAAAATATTTACACGACAAAGTACAGTGGCGCTAATAAGTCATGTCTCGGCACAAAGTATGTTTTGATCAATAATTGGTATCAAGCAATATCCAACCTTCATTTCGTCATATTGAGTGAAATATACAAACATGTTCCTACACTTACCCACCCTATTTAACATCTGAGACATTAATACAGCACAGAGCGAGCCAAACGTAATGACAGCTGGGACATGACTTATTAGTGCCACCGTACACGACAAAGTACAACAAAGCCAATAATAATAATAGGCTGGTACTGTATTGTACGAGCGCCAATTCTCAAAGATGATTCACGAGCGCTCGCATTAACTTCAATTTTTCAAACAAAAAATATATGTTTATAGTCATCAGTACAGTAACTATGATCCGCAGTATCATAAGCCTTCAGAAATAGGTGCGACTTCACTGGTTTATTAAAAGCATCAACACATGTCAACTGCTTAAGTAACTGGAAGTTGATTGAATAGACGCAATTCATGGAACATACATTATGATAAACTAAGCAACCAAAAACAAAACGATTATGAATATACAGTACTTACATTTCTTGAAGCAGTAGAGGGCGGGACCAGGCAGCCATACCACCACGGCAACAGCCAACAGAGTGTTTCTACATCACGGGAACACTTGACCTGAAAAGAAAAGAAAATATATGTAACAACTTGCATTTTATTCCTAAAGTTAGTCAGTAGCCAATTTTAATATCATCCAAAACTGGGACGACACAATATAAAGACAAAAAACAACTAATCAAAGTCAATACAGTACAGGTACAGGTACAGGTACAGGTATGTGGAAACAAATATTTAGCAAAAAATATTATGAAACATAATACACAAAACAGAAATTCCTCGCTTGACCCCTTCACCGCCATTATTATTTTCATCGTATTCTGGATTTATGTATGTACACTCGGTCAAAAAACTATCTGCACCCCTACGCTGATCATCAGGTGTGTACAACTCGATAGGGTTGCTACCTCTGCCTGCAACAATATCCGTGTGTCAGAGACGATCGGATATAGTTGCAGGCAGAGGTACCAACCCTATCGAGCTGTACACACCTGATGATCAGCGTAGGGGTGCAGCTACTTTTTGGACCGAGTGTACATACATAAATCCAGAATCGGATGAAAATAACAATGGCGGTGAAGCGGTCAAGTGAGAAATTTTGAAGCAGAGTGAATTTCGTTCACTAATTTAAAGTGTAATCATTAAAAACATTAAATTGAGGCGACTAAGTCAGGAATGGCTGTACAGACTTTCGATAAACATAAAACCATAATAATAAATACGGGAAACGCTATAGTGTATTTATTAAAAGTATGCCAAACCTCTTGAAAACTAACCTCTAGACCTGATCACGTTCTAAGGAAAACTCAAAAGAAAATTTGAGCTATGCAGCGTTGGCAACTTCTCACCGAGGCGCTATGAACTCCATGTCATAGCGCCTCACTGAGAAGTTCCCAACGCTGCATAGGTCAATTTTTCTTGGGAGATATCCTTAGAACGTGATCAGGTCTAGAGGTTAGTATTCAAGAGGTTTGCCTTACTTTTAATGAATACACTATAGCGTTTCCAGTTAAACTTTTCAGTACCGTGCCGTGCTTTAAACTTTACTGTGGCTACTAATAGACTATTTTAATCAGTTGAAAAAGGGCCTCCAGCAATTAACAACCTACAAACTATTTAAATATTTATAGTATCACAGATCCTTCTTAAACTGCAAAAATTCGCTTAAATATAGATAGAATATAATTATAGACCTAGAGAGTATAGAAAGGGTTAAGATGTTATAAACTCCAAATGTCCGACCATCATAGAAGCACTACAAATACCACACGATGCAGGGTATGCTGTGAGGATCACAACAGGGAACAATATACTGTAGTCAAAAAACACAAAATGAGAGAAGAAACCTCCGAGAAATGTGGCAACTGCAAAGAAGGCTACTGAGCATGCTACCAAAATGTGCGGAAAAACTCTAAGTCATATTAAAAACCCCGAGAACCAGCAAATAATGTTACAGCAACATTATTTGCCGTTTATCTTGGTTTTTAATTCTTACAGTTTCTTACAGTAGATCCTCTGGAAAAAGGCAAACTAGGCCTGTGTATCCAGCTCAGTACCAGTACTTGCACTGCTGCGGTCGTTCACGGTGTTGGCGGCGGCGGTAGCATATGCAACATTTTTACTATTCTGTATTTTTGTTTTATAATCAAACTTCAAATCTTGTCTTCCCCATGCTTTATCAAGATTACTTTCAAACTCCCTTATTGATTCGGAATCGACTACATACTGGGGCAGTGCGTTCCACTCATTTACCACTCTATCACAAAATGAGTTCTTTGCCTTCTCAAGCCTATTTCTTTCTTTGTAAATTTTTTAGAGTGTCCTCTCGTTCTTGTTCCCTCCCGCATCAAGAAGATACCTTCACACATCCTCATCGTACTTTCCTGACACTATCTTAAAAGTCTCTATCATATCCCCTCTCTTTCTCCTATATGCCAGTGTCGGAAGCCCCAGTGTCCTCAACCTCTGCTCATAGCCCGCGTTCTTCAACGTTGGTACCAGCTTGCTAGCTCTCCTCTGCACTTTCTCCACTGCTTCTATATCCTTTACCATATATGGAGCCCACACCTGGTTCGCATATTCCAGGTGCGGCCTAACCAGCGCTGTATAGAGATTCCTGAAGATTTCTTCATCAAGTGACACAAATGTCCTCCTTATCAGCCCTACAATTATATTGGCTTTGTTTATCTTTTCCGCTAAATGTTCTGAGAAATTTAACTTATTGTCTATCACTACTCCTATATCCTTTTCTGCATTCACTTCCTCCATCGCTTCATACATACTGTATCCTACCTTGTCTATCTTGCTTGTCCCAATCCACATGTACTTGCAATTTTTTTGATGAAAAGGCATTAAGCAATGCTCAGACCATCCCTTCATGCCCTCCACATCTCCTTGAAGCAAACCCACATCTTCCTTACTCCTCACTCTTAATACGACAGAGTTTTTCCGCACATTTTGGTAGCATGCCCAGTAGCCTTCTTTGTAGTTGCCACATTTCTCGGTTTCTTCTCTCATTTTGTGTTTTTTGACTACAGTACATTGTCCCCTGTTGTGATCCTCACAGCATACCCTGCATCGTGTGGTATTTGTAGCGCTTCTATTATAGTCGGACATTTGGACTTTATAACATCCTAACCCATTTTGTACTCTCTGTCTATAATTATATTCTATCTATATTTAGAAACTATTTTGAAGTTTAAGAAGGATCTGTGATACTATAAATACTTAAGTAGATACTATCAAGCTTCTTAATTGCTGGAGGAACTTTTTCAACTGATTAAAATTGTCTATCAGTAGCGACAGTCAACAAATACATGTGGCACTCCAAGGACCCCAACCTAGGATGCTCACACAAAAATTCCGCGCATTTATGCATTACGCTATGAAGACAGAAGTGAGAAATTCAACTTCCCAAGGCTGTACAAGTTAATTTTGGTTACGAGTCTTGCTTGACTGTCGGCGTCCTCTAGAAGGCAACAGTTATTAGAACATAGCTAAGCCGGCACTAGAGCCAGCCCTATTATCTATACAACCACTGAGGCGTCCTAAACAGCTAAACCCATACGGTACCGCCAACGTATTTTTCATTTGATTGCAGCTTAGACGATTTTGTGAAGCTTAGGAAAGATATATATGGTAGCTTAAAGGATTAATTGAGACCATTTAAATCAAGTCATGCCAATTGAGAACAAAATCATACAATCCACTCGGGATTCGAACCCTGGATCTTGCGATTAATTGAGAGTGTCTGTAGCATTTTAATGGGTAGACGTCCTTCCCAAGCTGAACAAAATCGTCCAATACATTATATTCTGCCAAAATCGTCTAATACCTTCCAGAATATCAAGAAAAGTACATCACCGGTACACAGAGGGTTAAATGGAGGTGGTCCCTGTCAGCTATCTAATACCTCGCAGTGGCAAGGGTGCACCAGTCGGGGTCGTATCCAATCTCACCGCTCTAGCCGTATCTCAAGGACCCTCGGAGGTTTCAAGGAGCCATCGTTGACATGGTCATCTGCCACGATTTCCCTTTCCACCAGTGCGAAGAGAATAAGAACAAGACACAGGGAGAGAGAAAGGGGTGGTGTAAAAAAGGCTTATCTCGTCGGAATAAATGGGTCTTCCACAACCTGATAAGTCAAGCCTCTACCCGCACAGGTCGTAGGGAAGGCCCAAATATCCCAGCCAGTCACCACTCGGTTAGTAACATATTATATAAATACCCGAAGGCAGGTTAGTCAATAAATATATAAAGTAAATCAAACATAAAACATTTATAATAATATAATTTAAAATGTAAAACTTGCAAACTAAACAAACCAAAACTTGAACAAAGACAATATAAAGGCAAAACAACTTATCAAAATCGCTGTGGAAACAACGCTTAATAAAATAACATTTATGAAATAAAAAAACACAATCCACCACATAGGGTGTACATTACTACATGAGCAAGTTAATCTGTTTCCACGGGCTGTGCTATGGGCGTTAGCGTGTATGGTTGCTGATCGATAGGTCTGTACTTCGATCCCACACCGTGTCATTGATAGACAGGAAGAGCATGGCCAGCTCGGTCTAGGGATTCATGGTAAATATCCACTAAGTCCCTGTAACAAGTAGGCCACCCCAAGCTATGGGGTATGTGCCTCAGAATATATATATATATATACCAGTACATACGACAAGGGACGCTTACTATAGTTGTAATGTAAAGCTTGCAAAATAAACAAACCAAAACTGAGACCAACACACCATAATGACTAAACAACTTGATCAAAATCGCTGTGTAAACAATGCTTAAGCAAAATATAACTATGAAATTATAATGTAATACAGTAGCCTACTTGCAATATAAACAAACCAAAACTTGGACAAGGACAATATAAAGGCAAAACAACTATGAACTATGTGGAAATGCTTTAGCAAAATAAAATTATGAAATTATAATGTAAAACTTGCAAAATAAACAAACCAAAACGTATACGAACACACTAAAAAGACAAAACAACTAATCCAAATCGTTATGTGGAAACAACGCTTAAGTAAAATGAAATTATGAAATAATAGAACACAATCCACCACATACTGTACTGTAGGGTGTACATTACTACATTAGCAAGTTAATCTACTAAATTGTGACTTGGAAAATAAACAAACAAAAACTGAGACTAAGACAATATATAGGCAAAAGAACTAATCAAAAGCGCTATGTGCAAACCGCTATAGTAAATTATATTTATGAAATGAAAATGTAAAACTTGCAAACTAAACAAACCAAAACTTGGACAAAGACAATATAAAGGCAAATAACTTATCAAAATCGCTGTGTGGAAACAACGCTAAATAAAATAACATTTATGAAATAAAACTAATGAATACATGTGGTACTCCAAGGACTCGA
Organism: Paralithodes platypus; assembly: GCA_032716605.1. Classification (NCBI taxonomy): domain Eukaryota; kingdom Metazoa; phylum Arthropoda; class Malacostraca; order Decapoda; family Lithodidae; genus Paralithodes; species Paralithodes platypus. The sequence goes on from CM064559.1 coordinate 3,843,290, forward strand.
ACCTAGGATACTCGCATCGAAATTCCGCGCACTAAGCATTACGCTATCAAATTAAGTAACACCCCGTTCTTAACATTAATCATCAACTACAAACCCCAATGCACTTGAATAAACCAATGAAAGCATATGGTCCTCCCGGGATTCCAACTCGGGACACCACACCCAGAACATAAGCATCTAAACCATTACACCACCAACACAAATCAAACACCACTAATGAAATCATTGAAAGTAATGAATACATGTGGTACTCCAAGGACTCCAACCTAGGATACTCCCAACAAAATTCCGCGCACTAAGCATTACGCTATAAAAGTAAATTGTTAAACTTGCAAAGTAAACAAACCAAAACTGGGACAACACAAGATAAAAGCAAAAGAACTAATCAAAATCGCTGTGTGGAAACAACGCTCAATAAAATACAATTATGAAATATAACAACACAATCAACCATTTTTTTTTTTTTTTTTTTTTTTTTTTTTAGGGTGTACATTACTACATGAGCAAGTTAATCTGTTTCACAAGCAAACTAATCGCACATATAACAACGCACTATCGTCACGTTCAGACAAGCCCCATTATTCTATCTATCTATCTATTGCCCGACGCCGTGATCCCCGAAGGGGTGGCCACGAACGAACCGCCCCCATGCACCTCTGTCCCCAGTCAGTCGACGCCCCAACCAGCACCGCCTTCGTTCATGTACTTCCTCACTCCATTCTTCCACCTCTCCCTCTCTGTCCCTCCACCTCGCTCTCGTACACCCTCTTAGTCATTAGCCCCATTATTGCTGGTTGTAATTACTCTAGTTTTGTTCTATTGCTAACCAGGCTCTGTCTGGAGTAGGTCACCCACAGCTATGGGGTCTGTGCCTCATTATATACTGTACTGTACTGTACATACATTTAAAGTACTGTATTTAAAATCAATATTAAATAAACATGTTAAATTATAAATACATACCCGGTACCGTACATAATAACCAATCTAATCATTTATATTTTTCCACCAACCAACTTCACTTCTAAACTCAATTAATGAAATCAACAAATACATGTGGCACTCCGAGGACTCCAACCAGGGATGCTCACACCGAAATTCCGCGCATTTATGCATTACGCTATCAAGACGGTTAAAAACATATCAAAACGATAACACACTACACAAAATCTATATGTGGAAAAATGCATTTAGATTTATCAGAAATTACACTTTTAAAATATATACAGTACAGTACTGTACAGTCAGATACCATAATCTCCTTACCCCACTCATAACAAATTTTTGTGGATCCATATGTTTGTCTTTATGCATTTATAATTACATTGCTTCTCAGGCCAGGCTACAGGATAGAATAACAAATGTTGAGCTGAGGAGACGTTTAGGTATAAAGAGTATTAGCGAGGTGATGCGTACAAGTAGACTGGGATGGTATGGACATGTGGAGAGAATGGATGAACAAAATTGGGTGAAAAAATGCAGGTCTGTGATTGTGGAGGGAGCTGCACCAAGGGGTGGACCGAGGAAGACCTGGGATCGGACTATACGTGCCGATATCAAATCCAAAAACTAGACAAGTGAAGCAGCCCTTAACAGGGTTGCCTGCAACGCCGCCATTAGGACAAGAGACTGAAACTGCACGTATGTGTGGAGCACTCAGTCTTAAAATTATATGTATGTATGTATGTTCTCAATAAGTTAGAATGTAAAACTTGCAAAATAAACAAACCAAAACGAGGCCAAGACAATATAAAGGCAAAAGAACTAATTATAATTGCTATGTGGAAACAACGCTTTAGCAAAATAAAATATATAAATAAACAGTTTTGTAGAGTTTTGTACTTGCTGTATCGGTATAGAACATTATATTCAAAAATGTTGTTTCCACAGATGTACTTATAAAATTAGAAATAGGTAAACTCCATGAATATTTTACCCCTTCTGTATCGCCGACGTAATTTAAGTTTTATTGAAGCAATTATAATGTAAAACTTGCAAAATACACAAACCAAAACTTTGACGAACACAGTAAAAAGACAAAACAACTAATCAAAATCGCTATGTGGAAACAACGCTTAAGTAAAATAATAATTTATAAATAAAAGAACACAATCCACCACATAGGGTGTACATCACTACATGCGCAAGTTAATCTGTTTCCCAAGCAAACTAATCGCACACATAACAACGCACTATCGTCATATTTCAGTGGGCTACAGACTATGGTATCAGAGTGTATTTACCTAATTGTAGTTTACAGGAGTTGAGCTAAGCTCGTGTTGTCCCGTCTCTCAGTCTACTTTTTATCCAATTTTTTCTTGAAAATATGGATATTCCTTGCCCCTACCACCTCCTCCTCCAGCCCATTCCATTTGTCAATACATCTATAGGGGAAGCTAAACTTCCTGATATCGTTCTTGCAGGTAGGTCTTTTTACTTTGTAGCTGTGGCCTCTAGTTATTCCTGTATCCATAATTAATATATCCTCCCTATCCAGCCTCTCCAGCACCCGGGTGCATTTGTACATCATTATCATGTCTCCCCTCTCTCTCCTCTCTTTTAGACTCGGTAGATTTAATTTGTCTAGCCTCCCTTCATATGGCAGTTCTCTGAGACTTGGAACCAATCTAGTAACTGCTCTCTGGATTCTTTCTAACTTGTGAATATGCTTCTTTAGATGCGGGGACCACACCACTGCTGCATACTCCAATCTTGGTCTAATCATACTCTTCATAATTTTCGCTACCATGGTCTCATCCAAGTAGTTCAGAGCAACTTTCATATTCCCGGCCATTGCATACATTCCGCTAAAGAGCTTGTTAATATGTTTCTCTGGCGACAAATTATCTTGTATAATCAACCCTAAATCCTTTTCTTTTTCGGCCTTGCTAATTATATTATCTCCCATCCTGTACTCCCAATTTGGTCTATTCACACTTCTTCCCATATTTAACACATGGCATTTACTTATATTAAATTTCATTTTCCACTTGGTGCTCCATTCGTATATTTTATCTAAATCCCCTTGCAGCTCCTCACAACTACTTTTATTTGTTATTTGTCTCATAATTTTTACGTCATCTGCAAACATTGACATGTAGGAGTTTATGCCTATCGGCAGGTCATTCACGTACATAAGGAACATGTACATACATACATACATACATACGTGTAAATGTTTAGATTCGTTTTCTATGACATATATTGTACCGGCTCAGACAGGCTTGCTTTTTCGAAGTTGGAGTGTGTAAAAAAAAAAAAAAAAAAAAAAAAAAAAAACAGGAACCGGATATTGTGTTCTTTTATTTAATAATTTTCATTTTAGTAAGCGTTGTTTCCACATAGCGATTTTGATAATTTAATTTGACTTTATATTGTCCTTGTCCCAGTTTTGGTTTGTTTAGTTTGCAAGTTTTACATTTTAATTGTACAGTATAGACGAACAAAATATATTAACTAAAATTCACTATGATAATATACAGTATAGACGAACAAAATATATTAACTAAAATTCACTATGTCGAAACAACGCATCGGGTTTTTTGGTCTACGCGATAATGCTCAAACGCGATAACAAAATCCGCGATAACGGAGGGATAAGTGTACCGCATACACTATCACTACAATTACAATATGAAACTTGCAAAATAAACAAACCAAAACAGGGACGATACAAGAAAAAAACAAAAGAACTAATCAAAATCGCTATGTAGAAATAACGCTTTAGCAAAATAATATTATGACAGAAAATCACACAATCCACCACATAGGGTGTACATTACTACATGAGCAAGTTAATCTGTTTCACAAGCAAACTAATCGCACACATAACAACGCACTATCGTCACGTTCAAGGAACTAAAAATTAACAATACATTATCATCAAAACAACAGTAAAAATATAGATTAAATTCTTAAAGACTCACATTATTTTGGCAGTGTTGTTGTTCTTGTTGGTCAAACAGTTGTATCCGATGGCCCCGTGTAGTGGAAGGTGTCCTGTTCTGGTCCTCCAACGGTTGTCCTATACTTCTGACATCAGGGAACCCAACATCAATCTGTAAAAGTTATTATGTGGTTAGCTTATATACAGTCAGTTCTCCTAATACATGCCTATATGGCCGACACATGGCGGCGCGTATTATGAATCCACGTACAGTATTAGGAACAACATGTAAAGTCAGTAAAGAGTAGGTTAGCCTAAACTGAACAAGATGCGGAAATATACTTGAGCCAAACAGGCCAAGTAAGATCTCTCTATTGGTCTAACTGGTAGGGTGACTGTCTCGTAGCCCAAGGGTCCCGGGTTCCAACTCCCGCCCAGGGTATATTTTCGGGAGGCAATTTTCGCATCAAACGAAGTTTAGGTGTGTTGGTAACTTTGTCTAGATGGTTGAAAGTAAGATCGGAGCTCCATAACTCCTCTTTCGGGTATGGTGTAAATCCTATTCCTACAAACATACCTTATGGGAAAAGTAGCTTATGGTAGACACCTCCAAACAAAAATTGTCTAATTTTTTTTGCCCTAAATACCAACCAAAAGTGGATAAAATCATGAACAATATGACACCCAAAAATTTATATTTTCTCACCAACAAACTTTACTACTAAACTCTGGCGGGAACCCCGAAAGGGTTGAAATAGGGGAGCTATCCCCCCGCCAAAGGCGGCTTTCTAGGGCCTTACCTAGCTGATGCTGAGAGGATTGGGTTCTAGTCATGTGGTGATGGGCTGGTCTATCAGAGTGAGAACTGAGCGATCTCTGCCATACCCATAGCTTACTCTGACTGTTCCTTTTACTTATATATTTTCTAGATCTCAAGTGACGGCGTCTCTTCCGTGGATTGACCTCCCAATTTACCAAGATTGGAAGCCAAAGCGTCACATTTTTCCTTTGCCCCTCAACTTTCTCTTCATAATTGCTGAGGGGCACAGGGCCCTGGGTGGGGCTTTGGTTTCCCGGGCGTTTACGCACCCTCCTCAGCTCCCCACCATGGAGTGGCTTCGGTCACCCAGGCTTTATTGTGGTAAGCAGGGAGGGTTCTGTGGGGGCGCTCGGTTATGGCCTTAGCTTTGCTTGGGGCCTTGGGGCTGTTCGGCTAGGCAGCTTAGGGAACAACAACAACTAAACTCAATTAATGAAATCAACAAATATATGTGGCACTTCAAGGACTCGAACCTAGGATACTCACACCGAAATTTCGCGCATTTATGCATTACGCTATCAAGACACAAAATACACCGAAAACGAGAGCAAAAATAATTGAAGACTCAAAACATCAAACTAAAACAAAATAAACAAACAAGTGAATGTATTTTGAATGTGATATGGACCATCAGGGTGTACTGTATGCCCTACACTGTATATATCTTTTTGTGTATGGAATAAAAATTCTATCTATCTATCTATTTACTCAGGCCCAATCCCCACTTTTCCTGGGGGGGTGGGGCGACTCAAGACAGAGCAAGAACAGGGACAACACAAAACACAACAGAAAACAACGAACACACAAAAACAAAACACAAATTCACACACATCTAGGTCATCCAGAAGACCCAGAAAAAAACAAACAAACAATATTAATCTATCTATCTATTGCCTGATGCCGTGATCCCCGAAGGGTTGGACACGAACGAACCGCCCCCATGTACCTCTGTCCCCAGTCAGTCGACACCCCTCCCCCCAACCAGCACCGCCTTCGTTCATATACTTCCTCACTCCATCCTTCCACCTCTCTATCGGTCTACCTCTCCCTCTCTGTCCCTCCACCTCGCTCTCATACATATTAATAATAATAATATAAACTGCCATTGTTGTCAAGGTGTTTCTTGCTTGGAGGCCAAATCTGAGTGACTCCGGTGAATCAGAAATCCCAGCGTCACTTGCGCAAGTTACAGCCGCCAACTTTAATGTCGTCAACACTAGCCAAGACGCTCTCAAGTCCACCCGCCTTGTACTTGCTTATTTGTTAATTAAAATGTAAAGCTTGCAAACTAAACAAACCAAAACTTGGACAAAGACAATATAAAGGCAAAATAACTTATCAAAATCGCTATGTGGAAATAACGCTTACTAAAATAAAAATGTAAAACTTGCAAACTAATAAATTGGGACAAGGACAATATAAAGTAAAATTAAATTATCAAAATCGCTATGTGGAAACAACGCTTACTAAAATGAAATTTGTGAAATAAAAGAACACAATCCACCACATAGGGTGTATTTACCTAATTGTAGTTTACAGGAGTTGAGCTAAGCTCGTGTTGTCCCGTCTCTCAGTCTACTTTTTATCCAATCTTTTCTTGAAAATATGGATATTCCTTGCCCCTACCACCTCCTCCTCCAGCCCATTCCATTTGTCAATACATCTATAGGGGAAGCTAAACTTCTTGATATCGTTCTTGCAGGTAGGTCTTTTCACTTTGTAGCTGTGGCCTCTAGTTATTCCTGTATCCATAATTAATATATCCTCCCTATCCAGCCTCTCCAGCCCATTACATTACTACATGAGCAAGTTAAAAGAACACAATCCTGAACCTTGTACCTCTCACGTTTATTATAGCCTTTAGTGCATTCAGTGATAGGGACGGTGGGCCTGGTGGTAATGATGAAGAAATTGAATGCCCGGGACTATCAAAACAGAGTCAAGGCAAGTGCCGCGTCTGACGAAGCTGCGGAAAAATTACGATGCATTTCTATCTATTTCTATCTATCTATTTGCTCAGGTCCATTCCCATTTTTTTTTTGTTTTTTTTTGTTTTTTAATATATATACAGTATATTTTTTGTATTACTGGGGGTATGCTAAATATGACTATGGTTTCAAATAAAGTCTATGTGGTAAGTAATATCAACATATGATATCTGGTGCCACGCGAAATAATGATGGGTGTCCACGTGTATTAGGTAAAAAAGGGCGGATATGGCCACTTTTGGGCTCCCAAAACGCTTATTAGCAACTATAGACACTTGTTGAGAATTTGGTGTTTTTTCCGACCCCCCCAGCCGCGTATTATGGTTTTCGCATATTAGCAAGGCGCGTATTGGGAGAGCTGACTGTATTTTGTACTATTGTTAACCCTTTTGCGCACCAGGACGCGATTGCGCCCTTACAGGGATACTTTAAAACCTTTGTGACCATCAGGGGTGTTTAGAAACCTTTAGTTAAATTACTTCAACCTCTGCAGTTGTGTTTGAGCGAGTTGTGGCCAGAAAACTAATTTTGGAGAGGTACCGGTAATTATGAGATTAACATAATTATATTTCTGATAACTAAACGGCAACCCCTGGACCTGAAAGGGTTAATATCTTGTCATATTGAAAATTTGTGGAAATAGATAATTTTGACAAATTGCAGTTTCTTTATTTATGCAAAATATTAAACATTTTACCAGAACGTGCTGAACTTCCCAAATTGACTAATTCCTTGAACATGACGATAGTGATAGCGTAATGCATTAGTGAGCGGAATTTCGGTGTGAGTATCCTAGGTTCGAGTCCTTGGAGTGCCACATGTATTTGTTGATTTCATTAATTGAGTTTAGAAGTTGTTGTTGTTGTTGTTGTTCCCCAAGCTGCCTGGCCGAACAGCCCCAAGGCCCCGAGCAATTCCAAGGCCAGTTTAGAAGTTGTTGTTGTTGTTGTTGTTGTTCCCCAAGCTGCCTGGCCGAACAGCCCCAAGGCCCCGAGCAATTCCAAGGCCATAACCGAGTGCCCCCACAGAACCCTCCCTGCCGACCACAACAAAGCCTGGGTGACCGAAGCCACCCCATGGCGGGGAGCTGAGGAGGGCGCAGAAACGCCCGGGAAACCAAAGCCCCACCCAGGGCCCTGTGCCCCTCAGCAATTATGAAGAGAAAGTTGAGGGGCAAGGGAAAAATGTGACGCTTTGGCTTCCAATCTTGGTAGATTGGGAGGTCAATCCACGGAAAAGACGCCGTCACTTGAGATCTAGAAAATATATAAGTTAAAGGAACAGCCAGAGTAAGCTATGGGTATGGCAGAGATCGCTCAGTTCTCACTCTGATAGACTAGCCCATCACCACATGACCAATAATAATAAATAATAATAAGCATGTTACTTATTTCTCATAAGCGCCAATTTTTCCGAAGAATTCACTAGCACTCGGAAAGAGAAAGAAAAAAGAACAAAATCAATGCATCAAAAGAAGGCTTATATACAACACACATTTAACAATCACTAGCAGTGGCAAAATAGCCTAAACTCTATAGCCATCTGTCATGACACCTCTCTCAAGATCATAGCTTCTCTCAAAGAGAAGTCTTAAGTTGTCTCTTGAAGCATTCAACATTTTCTAATAATAAGCATGTTACTTATTTCTCATAAGCGCCAATTTTTCCGAAGAATTCACTAGCACTCGGAAAGAGAAAGAAAAAAGAACAAAATCAATGCATCAAAAGAAGGCTTATATACAACACACATTTAACAATCACTAGCAGTGGCAAAATAGCCTAAACTCTATAGCCATCTGTCATGACACCTCTCTCAAGATCATAGCTTCTCTCAAAGAGAAGTCTTAAGTTGTCTCTTGAAGCATTCAACAGAACTCAGTTGTCTCATGGACAGCGGCAACCTGTTATACAACCTCGGAGCCATGTAGGAGAATGACCTCTCAAAGAAAGAAGACTGCTGGAAAGCCCTTGGTTCATCAAGACGAAAAGGGTCATTGTCATGACGCACAACTACACCATGGTGTGCCGGTGGGCGCCTGAGCAGCTCCGCAAGGTACCTAGGCTCACCGAATTTGAGAACCTTAAAAGTCACCAAACACAACTTAAATTCTATTCTTGCTCTTACTGGCAGCCAGTGCAGTTTGTGAAGAGATGTAGTAGGAGTTCTAGGTGGAACACCAAAAATTAGTCTTGCGGCCCTGTTAAGAACAGACTGAACTTTCTTCAAAATATAATTTGGAAGACCCACCAACAGGGCATTGCAATAATCAACACGAGAGAAGACCAATGAGTGAACCAACGTCAGGAGGCAACGTCTGGTTATAAACGGCTTCACCAAATAGAGATTTCTGATGTGCAAGTAACAACTTTTAACTATCTGGTTTACCTGCTCTTTGAAATCTAATCGGGAGTTCACATATACACCCAGATTTCGAACAGAGTTGGCCGGTCGCAGCTGAGATCCACCCACAATGATGGAGAGGGCACCTACTATATCATTAGCTCTTCTATTTCCTCGGATGATGAGAATATCAGTTTTACCATCATTTAGTTTAAGTTTTCTCGCTCTCATCCACTTCTTGATATCAGACATCAACAATTCCATCTTACTCTATATATCAACTATATTTGTGATTCTCACATAAATCTGGGTGTCATCTGCATAAAAGTGAAAGGTGACATTATGTGCACGAAGCAGAAGAGACAAACTGCTGATATAAATTATAAATAGGATAGGACCTAAAACTGATCCCTGCGGAACACCATACTGCAGGGGTGTCGAGTCCGAGACCACTTGATTTACTATCACACTCTGGGATCTACCTGACAAGTACGACCCAAGAAGCAAGAGAGCGGAGTCACGCACACCACAATCATAAAGATCACTCAATAACAACTCGTGATCCACTGTGTCAAAGGCCGCAGAGATATCAAGCAAGACCAATAGTGAGGCCACACCATTGCAAATGTTCTCAACTAGATCATTATGTACTCTAATCAATGCTGTTTCAGTTGAATGATGCTGTCGGTAAGCAGACTGAAAAATTGGGATAGTTTCATTCTGCTGAAGTAGTGGTTGTAATTGGTCAAGTATTGCACGCTCTAATATCTTTGATATGAAGGACAGGTTGGAGACAGGACGATAGTTCAACATGTTCTCAACATCAAGTCCAGGTTTCTTTAGAGTAGGTCGGAGTAGTGCATGCTTTTCAGAATGTGGGAAGCTACCTTCAGAGAAGCACTTATTAATTATTTTGGAAATAAACTCAACTGTGTGATCATAGACTCTTGGTAGCTTGGAAACATTTATGGGATCCAACGGGCAAAATGTTTTATTGAGGTTTCTTATGTAGGACGAGATCATGTCCACCTCTACTGAGTGAAAGGATGAGAGGACATTATTAGGAATGTGTCGGGGTTGGAGTACAACTGAAAGTTCTTCACCAACAGAATCATCATCCAGTTCCTGTCTTATGCGAGTTATCTTGCCAGCAAAAAATGCCACAAAGTTGGCAGCCAACTCGGCATCGGGTACAGAAGGTCTTAAGCTGACTCTTGTTTTTCCAAGTAAACTGTTTACAATTGAAGCCAACCTCCTCTGGTCGTTACCACATGAGTCAACTTTTCCCTGATAATACACTTTCTTTTCATCTTTGATTGTGTGGACCACAGCTCTTCTGGCTGACAGATATTGCAACCATGTAGAGTCTGTTTTATTTTTCCGCCATTCACGTTCAGCTCTTCTACGCGCTCTTCTAAGAAATTTAACTCGAGTGCTATACCAGGGTGAATCATCTCGTACTATGATTTTCTTCTCTACTCCTGGACAGTGATGATCGAACACTAATTTAAGTGCATTTCCATGTACCCAATCCTCTCAGCATCAGCTAGGAAAGGCCCTAGAAAGCCGCCTTTGGCGGGGGGATAGCTCCCCTATTTCAACCCCTTTCGGGGTCGGGCACCCGCCCCAGTTTAGAAGTAAACTTGGTTGGTGACAAAATATGAATACAGTACAGTATGTGCGATAAATTTGCTCGAGAAACAGATTCACTTTGTCATAATTATTAGTGATGTACATTCTATGTGCTGGTGTGGTGTTCTATATAAAATATATTTTAAATTAAAATGTAAAACTTGCAAACAAAGTCAAAGCAAAACTGAGACAAAGACAATATAAAGTCAAAACAACATATCAAAATCGCTATGTGGAAACAACGCTTACTAAAATAAAATTTATGAAATGAAACAACACAATCCACCACATAGGGTGTACATTACTACATGAGCAAGTTAATCTGGTTCCCAAGCAAACTAATCGCACACATAACAACGCACTATCCTCACGTTATTTCCATATAGCGATTTGTATCGATAGATAGATAGATTTTGAGACTGTAAGCACATTCTCTGTGGACAAAACGGTCTTTAAACTTGTATGTACAGTATGTATGCATGTATGTATGTATAGATTTTGATATAAGTTCTTTTGTCTATATATTGTGTCGTCCCTGTTTTGGTTTGTTTATTTAGCAAGTTTTACATTATTATTGTATTAGTTTCATTATTACACTGCTCAATAATTGGGGAAAACTATGGTACTGTACTTAAGTATACAGTACATGCTTCATTAACAAGTTGAGAATACAAATTGGATGATAGTAAGAAAATATAAAGAGAAACATAATGAAGGTTGATCCGCTGACAGTACTTTTGTTTTTCAGGAATAAAACAAATTAAAGTGAGGAAATGTATGTACTGTATGGAGCTGTGGTGGTCGAGTGGTGAGCACGCTCGCGTGTGAATCTGCAAGACCCGAGATCGAATCCCCGCCACGGCGGACGTTTAGTGGGTGTGGTAGTACGTCCTAGCATGTTTCACATGCTTGCACCCAGTCAGGGGACATCCTGACGACGTATACAGACTAAACACACATAACAAAGCCACTCCAACACCTTCTCCCCTCTCAACACTCTTCTCTGAGCTAGTGCCTGTATAGAATCGTAAGATTCAGTCGTAAAGATTCCAGGACGAGCTCAATAACGGCGGATCCCTAGATTGGCCGTGGTGATTGCACCTAAACACCTACAAAAGTTACAAAGTATGTATATACTCTGGCACTTGCCCCAGTTTTCCTTTTTTTTTTTTTTTTTATTGGGGGTGGCCGACTCGAGACACAGCCCGAACAGGGACATCACAACATAACAGAAAAACAAAACAAAACACAAAATCACACACATCTAGGTCATCCAGGAGAAATACCCAGAGACCCAGGCCTATTTGGGGTTCCCAGCAAAAGATACTGTAACAATTTTGGCAAGAATGTTAAGTGCGGGCGTACCGCCAGCCTTATTTACACTATGCGTAGTTGCATCGGACCTTTCCCATCATGTTCCCGTCTATTTTGACTGCCTTTGGATATAAAAAATACATTAGCCTAAACAACCCAACCCAACCTAACCTAACCTAACCTAACCTAGTATTCATGTAGTAATGACAGGGGGGCAAATAGCAGAAAATATAGCGTCGAAATAGACGGGAACGTAACTGTGAGCGCACAACATGACATGACAACCGTACACCCGGAAACTACATCCTTCCCACAATTTTCTAGTTAATGTACCTGTGTGAAGTTAGGTGGCCCAGCAGAACTTGTGACTGGGGCTCGTTCCCCTGGTGTGGTGGTGGTGGTGGGGGTGGGTGGCTGGGGGGCTCGTTCCCCTGGTGTGGTGGTGGTGGTAGTGGGTGGCTGGGGGGCTCGTTCCCCTGGTGTGGTGGTGGTGGTGGTAGTGGGTGGCTGGGGGGCTCGTTCCCCTGGTGTGGTGGTGGTGGTAGTGGGTGGATGGGGGGCTCGTTCCCCTGGTGTTGTTGTGGTGGTGGTGGTAGTGGGTGGCTGGGGGGCTCGTTCCCCTGGTGTGGTGGTGGTGGTAGTGGGTGGCTGGGGGGCTCGTTCCCCTGGTGTGGTGGTGGTGGTGGTAGTGGGTGGATGGGGGGCTCGTTCCCCTGGTGTGGTGGTGGTGGTGGTAGTGGGTGGCTGGGGGGCTCGTTCCCCTGGTGTGGTGGTGGTGGTAGTGGGTGGCTGGGGGGCTCGTTCCCCTGGTGTTGTTGTGGTGGTGGTGGTAGTGGGTGGCTGGGGGGCTCGTTCCCCTAGTGTGGTGGTGGTGGTAGTGGGTGGCTGGGAGGCTCGTTCCCCTAGTGTGGTGGTGGTGGTGGTAGTGGGTGGCTGGGGGGCTCGTTCCCCTGGTGTGGTGGTGGTGGTGGGTGGCAGGGAGGCATCAGGGCAGGGCGCCAAACTAGGCCCCCTTTTATCTTACTACCGATAAAGGAAAATTATCCTAATTACTGTTTCCAGATCTCCCCGAGCCTGGAGAGCCCTGCGGCCCTGCCCCTGGGCCTGAAGAGTGGAGTAGCAACCGCAGACCAGCCTCCTGCAGACGTCAATTTTCTACTGAATAAACTTATACTGAACTTTCAATAGTTACTATTATTACTTACCTACCTATATATAATAACGTTTGGAGTGCTGGAATTTCTGGAAAGCCATAATTATGCTGTTTGGACTCTGGAGGCAACGGGTTCTGGGATTCGGGAAGGAATGATGATGATGATTGTTATTGTTAAGCGATTGAAGCATTCGGACCTTAAGATATCTCGACAAGTACGGTACTATAGACCAAACTTCAATTCATACACAATGAACCAAATCTAAGTACAGGGTTAAGATAAATATAGTTTCATATTATGTGTTGTTTTTAAAACACACAAATGCTCAAAGTACAATTCATTGGCCATATTACCAGGTTTAGTAGAGGGAATTAGTGCCGAATGCCGAAGCCACCATAGTAAATGTATAGATGAACTAATACCGTCATCGCGTTTGATGATCTGGCAAACAAAAAACAATAAGAAACTACTTACAGATAGTACCAGATCCTATGCTTATAGGTATTAAACCCCTACGATATCCAACTCTACGTGAGCATCCTATTACCTTATGACACTACTCCAAGAGGTAATATTCTAATAGGTTTTTCTTGAGTTTGTTAAATGCTTTTTAGTGTAAAATCCGTATATATATGTTATTTTGACGGTCCAAAATTTGTATCAGGTACAGTAGTGTATTGTAGATTACGATGCATATGTCATTTTTTGCTTTCATTATGGAGAAAGAGGTTTTCCAGAGTGTGAAATATGCAGCCGGTGTCATGCCAGAATTTAACAACATTCCCTTGAAGTAATTAGCAGTGAGAAAGACACTTACTTCAGGTCCAGTAGCCATTTTTGTATTGCTGTGACTAGGTTAAAATGTGCATTGAAGTGGAAAATAACACATAATATAGGTAATTTGCAGTCAGTGATATAGGGCTAGCCTATAAAAGGAGCTGAGAAGTGTTCAAGGAATCAAGTGTCCATCAATTATAGCCTAGACTATTATTGTTACCCATAGGCTAAATATTAAATACTAAAATGCGAGTTACACTTGACTAAGTTAAGTTACTTAAGAATTATATGCCTAGGCCTATAATCCTGTAGAGTGCTGAGTGTACTAGTGTAGGCTAGGCCTTAGCCTATTCCTGAATCCTAAGCCCTACAGTCACAGTGCCAGTGTGGGGCCGCTGTAACGCGGTTTCTCCAGGATTCACCAGGATTCCAGGAATGTCCATAATTGAGCCTCAGAGTCAGAGACTCAGCCTCAGAGGGATAACCATTAATTAACCTGTTATGTTACCTGTTGCAGCGTAAGTAATTTGGGTTCAATGTTATTTTAATACCACAATTTTTTTTGATATATTTGAAGATAAATATTGAATCTATAGCCTAATTCTATAGCCTATGCTCTAAAGATTATAAGAAAATGTGTTTTAACCCTCGGCAAAACCTAATAAAAAAGTAGGCCTATGGGCCAGTAGTGTAGATGTTTTATCGAACTTATATGCGAAGTGAAATTTCTTTGTACACAAGTCATTTATTTCACCTGCTTTGTATGGGCAGGTTAATATGCTACAGTATTCAAGCCCCGGTAGCACTAGATATTTGAAGAGCGTTATCATAGGTAATTCACCGCGTGTTTTAAATGTACGTAGAATCCACCCCGTTAGACGTTTCGCAGCCGCAACTTTGACCTGGTTATGTACTTTGAAACCCATATTTTCAAACATTAATACCCCAAGGTCTTTCACACTGTCTTTCCGTTCTATTATGTGGTTAGATTCTGTTAAGTAATTTGTAATTTCTTTAACGCCATTATTATCTCCGTACCGTATTACTGTAATTGGAATTTTTCTTCATTGAATTGCATGTTGTTTTCCCTGGTCCACTGGAACACTACATTCATGTCTTCCTGCAGTCGGCCCGTGTCCTCGTCCATCATCATTCGATGTAGGCTAGGCTAATTATCTTAATTAGGCCTATGCGGCTATGCCTAATTTGACTTTTTCTGAAATGAAGGCATAGGCCTAGGCTAGGCCTGGCCTTAAGGAAAGTTAAGTACGCGATCACATCACACCGTTCACACGTGCCGTGCGTGATTCGTGAAAGGGTTGAACCTTCATCATGAATCATTATCGCTGATCTTCAAACTAAGCCTACTTACTTATGTGTTTTGTACAATTTTATTATTGGTGTTATGATGTTATCTACTGTTGTGCCATAATATGGAATCATACATTTCTGTATTAGGCCTAGGCTAGGCCTATCTATATTTTTATTAATTTCACCACAACACCAAACACCTCCAATGAAATTATTAAACTAATGAAAGCATAGGCCGGTAATTATAGGCAAAAGGCTCGCACTCTTAATTTTCAGGGTTTTTTCCTCCAGATTTTGAGAAATTAGTGTTTTCATGGTCTTAGTTATAATTCCAATGTGGGATACACGATGGATAACTTGAGGGGGTGCTTTACCAAGTTTGCGGCCTTTGGCCCACGGCTTGCGAGCAGCGATAATGTTCCCATTTATTTTGAGTCAAAATAGATGGGAACTTAACACAACTTACTTCAAAATTGTCCAATAAATTGCAATACAGTAGTTAGTAAGGAGTAATCATAATTATATTTTGAATTGTAGCTGATTAATCAAAATTATTATTAACCATCTCAAATAACAATTATACTGTACTTGACAGTCACCAGTACTTACATTCATACCGTGAGCTAAACCACTACTTCTTTCAACTCTATTACCCTCTCATCTACCTCACTTATTAACTTCCTCATTGCCTTTCAACTTTCTCTTCATAATTGCTGAGGGGCACAGGGCCCTGGGTGGGGCTTTGGTTTCCCGGGCGTTTCCGCACCCTCCTCAGCTCCCCGCCTTGGAGTGGCTTCGGTCACCCAGGCTTTATTGTGGTAGGCAGGAAGGGTTCTTTTATGGCCTTGCTCGGGGCCTTGGGGCTGTTCGCCCAGGCAGTCTGGGGAACAGCAATAACAACAACAACCACGACGCGATAACATCCGTCCAGATGAGACCGCACATAGCAAGTGCATCCATAAAAAAAAATCCTGCTCAGGAGTCCTATTTCCACCTCCCCGTGGTGAGCAGGGGGCAACAGACTACTTTACAAAATAAATTTGAGTTAGGCTATTAATTTATTTTATAATCTCTTGAGTCTGGCTAACGGAAAGGGCATCTTAATCCAATTGTGCATACTGTATATCTAATTACTATTTACATTTTGCTGGATATACCGGTACTGCATGTTGATACAGGTACTCAACATCATTTTATGGGGAATTAACCAATATCATCACTGAACATTCGTAGCATTCCCAGGTAAGGTGCTTAAACTACTTACATTGATTTTAAAAACTATTAACCAGTATGTAATTATCTGTGAGGGAGGACTATTATTTCACATTTAAATTAAAATAATCACTTGCATTTACTACCTGCAATCATCTGCAGAATACACAAAAACAGGTTGCTAACACCCTTGATTGCTCAATTTTTTTCGGGGGGCGGTGCCCCCCGAACCCCCCCTAAATACCGGGGGACAGAGCCCCCCGGACCCCCCATTATACGCCACGTACTAAACTCTAAAGTTGGGAAACTTCCTTAATTACTAAAGATATAACTTCTTCTTCTTTTGGCACACTGCATCAGGGGGGTCAGCTCTGTACTGGACACCTTTGGAGGGTGCTCCACGACAGTCGTCACCTGAAATTACAACAACTTTTAATAACACTTCATAATAAAGTCAAACGAAAAACTACAATCAATTCTAGTTAACCCCTTCTGTACCGATGACGTATTTTGTATTTTATTCCAGCTATATTTAGACGATTTTGTGTAGTTTAAGAAGGAACTGTGGTAGTAAAAAGGGTTAAGTGAGATAGTTTGAAGCCTGTTAATTGCTGCAGGCCCTTTGGAAACTGATTAAATTTGTCTAATAGTAGCCAGATTAAAGTTAAAAAGACGTTGCCGGTATAGAAGAGGTTAATCGTCTGACATGCTGTATTGATAGCGTAATGGTTAGTGCGCAAAATTTTGGTGTGAGTTTCCAAGGGTTGGAATCCATGGAGTACCACATACAGGTCTCCCTCACTATTCAATGCCTTGATTTACCATATTATTATAGGTTTTTAAGTGTTTGGGTTTGGGTTTTGGCTGGTCCCAGAATGCATCCCCATTTACCCCATTAATTTTAGGGTTCGCTATATGATTTTTCTATTTAAGATCTGGTTTTCTGGAACGTAACCCAATCGTAAATCGAGGGAGATCTGTATATTCATTAGTTTCATTGATTGCATTAATTAGGTTTATTTGTAAGTTAATTGGTGGGTTGGTCATAATATGAATGCATTCAGATTCAGATTATTTTATTTAGCCTGCAGATTACAATAGTTTTATGTTCTATTGTATATACTCAGGCCCAATCCACACTTTTCCTATTTTGTTTCTTTTCTTTTTTCCCTTTTCCTTTTTTTTTGGGGGGGGGACTCAAGACAGAGCCAGAATAGGGACAACACAACAGAAAACAATGGACAAACAAGAAAAAAAAACATATCTGGCTGAGCCTTACGAGAGTAACTCTCCTTAACCCTTCCCGCCCGGGCAGCAATTTAAAAGGACACCGCGGCAGATGGGCAGGAGCCCGGGTGTCCCCTTGTAATCCGTAAGCTTGAAAGCCGCGCGTCCGACATATGTAAAAACAGCTGGTCGGAGGCAACGCGCGCAACTCCGAAAGCAAGCAGACGTTAGAGCTTTGTTGTTGTGTGGTCTGGTAAGACAGATTTAGTGTTGAAAATTGTGTCATATTGCTAACATCGCCTCGAAACTCTCTCCACAGAAATAGTCATCACAACTGAACAAGTTGACTTGGAGAGCTCTACTCCACGCCAGTCTACAGATTGGAAACCGCAGTACGTTTAGAGATGCGTGGGAATTTTCTAGCAGTTAAAATAACAAAAATACGGTAGCCTAGGCGTAGACGTTTTTCGGCCAAATCGTCCGGATCTCAACAACGTCCTTAGGAGGGCGAGCCCGGGCCAGAAGGGTTAAGGCACCTAATATTACTCGAACTACAGTACTGTACAGTCGGCCCCGCAAGGGTGCGCACTAAAAGGGTGCGATTCTCCAACCGTGCGGCAGATGTCCGTGTGGTTCGTATAATCCAAGGGTGCGAAAAAAGCGCGAAAAAAGCAAAGCGTGCGTTTTTTCGCCCAATAACCCCTGAAAAACATGAACTAAGGAAAGAATACCTGTACAGTATAGAAATGTGATTAGATATTAGATAGAATATGGGTATTACACTCACTTTGGATGGTTTATGTATGCATGGAGGTTGGGATGTTGGTCTTACTGAGGGTCCGAGGCTCCTCAGTAAGACCAACATCCCAACCTCCACGCATACATAAACCATCCAAAGTGAGTGTAATACCCCTATTCTATCTAATATCTAATCACATTTCTATACTGTGCAGGTATTCTTTCCTTAGTTCATGTTTTTCAGGGGTTATTGGGCGAAAAAAGGGTAAGTTTGAAGAGTCCCCGGACTACATAGTGAATTTCCCATAGGTTCTTAAGCTCCAAGGGAGCGTTTTACAAGGGTGCGCGCATGTCTCGGACTTAGGTAACCGCACCCTTGTGGGGCCCACTGTACACACAAATCAAGTCAAATGTTGAACATAAATTGAATCACAGGTAATTATATTGTTTTCTATTGTCCCTATTCTGGCTCTGTTTTGAGTCAGTCCCTCCCCCCCCCCCCCCCTGATCGGACCAGAGTACCTAATCCCTAGTATTTCTAGGTCTACCCCTATGCGCAGCTCACCCCGCGTTCACAGTCCGGCATTTCTTCATCCAGTTCTGATAATTCACCCTCTCTCCACATGTCCAATCCAACCAAGTCTGCATGTGCGCATCACTTCACCATTATTTTGACCTACGATACCTTATGACATTAATATGTACGGTACCAAATGATTATGGAAAGGACAAACCAGCCGGAGTGTACAGATTGTGCTGTTCTCCTCACCGTTAAACATTGTGTTCTTTTATTTCATAGATGTCATTTTAGTAAGCGTTGTTTCCACATAGCGATTTTGATAATTTAATTTGACTTTATATTGTCCGTGTCCCAATTTTGGTTTGTTTAGTTTGCAAGTTTTACATTTTAATTTATAAATAATTATTTTACTTAACCCTCTGTTCCCGGAAGGGCTCTTGAACGCCCATAAAAAAGCATACACGAGCTGCCCGGAAGGGCTCTTAAACACCCATGAGCTCAAAGCCTGTGAGCTTGGTGTGCGAGGCGTCGGTCTGACGCATGTAAACAACAGCCGGCTGGACCGATGCCCCGCATCTCCGGCCACAAGAAGGAGAGCATCGCTTGTTCGCGTGTGCCTGTATGTTGTTGTTAAGTATCGAAAAGTAGTGTAAAGTGGCTGTTTTTGCCATAAAGTTATCTCCAATGAAATCATCATCACAACTCAACCAGTTGACTTAGAGAGCTCTACTTAACGCCATTCTACAGGTAAATAACACAGCTACGCTTGGGGATGCGTGGGAATGTGGGAAGTAGTCAGAATAACAAATATACGGTAGCCTAGCCTAGACGTTTTTCGGCCAAAACACCCGGGTTTCGGGGAATATTTATGTAATGCGTAGCCGGGGCTGGAGGGTTAAGCGTTGTTTCCACATAGCTATTTTGATTCGTTGTTTTGTCTTTTTACTGTGTTCGTATAAGTTTTGGTTTGTTTATTTTGCAAGTTTTACTTTATAATATCCCGATAGAATGTTCATCTTTACAACGTCAAAGCGATAGGTACTTTGGTAATATCCGCAGACCACTCAGCCTGAGAGCAATCTTAGCTGAGGGCTGTTCCATTTCTGCTGAAAGAATTTTTGCGTTCTGCAAAGATGTTGGTATTTTGGGCAAGATTTAGTAGTTTTAATTACAATTCATTATCTCCCTTTTTATATTTTTAATTTTGTAATCTTATTCAGTTTTAGGTTTACAATACACCACTTTTAGCATTTTGTATTGACACCGGGTACGGCTGACGCCTCCCTCAGTGGGTTACCCCTTTCCTAAAATTTATCCATTTTTATATCAACTCCTTACCTGTAAATAATATCTACCCTTCTTGAATGTTTTACGGCTCTTTCAGCTGCTTGGCATAGAGCCATGGTATTTTTTCTTTAAAAAAAAAAAAAAAAAAAAAAAAAAAATATATATAATATATATATATATACCGGTATACAGTATATAATTATATATATATACTGTATATATACATGTATATACAGTATATATATAAACAAATAAACGGATACGGTGTACCACACTATTGGTTCCAAATTCGTCCAGCCATCCCTAAAGTACCTATTTCCTCCCAAATACATCCAATAAATACATATTATTTGAGGAGAATACTTATAAATACATATTACGAGATTACTTACCACACAGACTTTATTTGAAATCAGTCATATATTGCCTAGCCTCACGGCATAATTTCGCCGCTTTCGCCGCTGCTGGGCGTGGATGAGGTATTTCCCGGAACTCATGATTGGTCCGGGATGGTAGCCAGAAACTTGTCCAGTTCCCTCTTGAAGACCCCTGTTGTCATACCTGTAATGTTTCAGATGTTTATTAATACCAGGGTAATACAGTAGTGGGTGACCTGGATGTGTGAGAGTTTGTGTTTTATATCTGTGTTTATTTTTTGTTTTATGTTGTTTTTGTGTTTTCCCTGTTCTTGCTCTGTCTTGAGTCGGCTACCCCCAAAATGGGGATTGGGCCTGAGCATATAGATAGATAGATAGAATACAGTAGTAGCACTAATAATCCCCACCTTCTATAAAAAGCGCTTACACAATACCAAAATAGTGACCCATCCTACTTAACCCTTCCTGCCCGGTTGTCATTTTAAAATGACACCACGAAATAAGGGCAGGTGCCCGGGTGTCCTTTCAGGAATTTTAAGCTTGAAAGCCTATTCAGCTTGGTCTGAACGCCGTGCGTCCGACGCATGTAAACAAAGCCGATCGTTGCGTCACCGCACCTCCGAAAACAAGAAGGAGAAGACTCGTTTGTTATTGTATGTCTGTATGTCGTTGTTTCAGTAGTGAATAGATCGTCGTATTGCTAACATCGCCTGAAAATGCTCTCCACTGAAATCGTCATCACAACTGAACCAGTTGACTTAGAGAGCTCTACTCAATGCCAGTCTACAGATTGGAAACCGCACTACTGTACATTTATAGATGCGTGGGAAATTTCTAGCAGTTCAAATTCACAAAAATACGGTAGCCTAGGCCTAGACGTTTTTCGGCCAGATCGCCCGGGTAGCCCACCCTGTCCTTTGGAGATACAGGAGGGTTAAAGTACGGTACGGTAAATTTGTGGGTGCGTTTCGAAATGTTATTAGTTATTAACAAGCTTTACTATTTTTAAACACTATTTCAAGACGTCCAGCGATGCTATCGCCGACAAATTTACCTTCGGACATCTATTTTCTGTTGACCCACTTTCGTACGATGGCGGCAGTTTCGGATGCGTTTTATGTTCTCCTGCAGTATTTTGACATCTACATAATTTTTAAGAGAAGTGGGGGCCTAGGGGTGGCAGCCCCAAGGTTAGGTAAGGTTGTCATTAAAAATGCTGGCATCATGTGACACACGTCCGTCGCAAGGGCAGCTTCGCCGGCTGGCGGTGGACGGGTTTCACATGACGCCAGCACTTTCGACGACAATATTGTCATAAACCTAACCAATCAGCCTTACCTAACCTGAGGGCTGTCACCCCCATACCCCCGCTACCCGCACATCAGTAGTAGGGCTTCCCTAACCCTTCCTCCTCGGGCTGTCTTACCAAATGACGGTCGCCCCTACCCGGGCGATATGGCTGAAAAACGTCTAGGCCTAGGCTACCGTATTTATGTTTATTTTCACTACTAGAACTTTCCCACTCATCTATAATTGTAGTGCGGTTTTCAATCTGTATTTTGGCATTGAGTAGAGCTCTGTAAGTCAACTGGTTCAGTTGTGATGACGATTTCAGTGGAGCCAATATTGCAGAGATGTTGCCAATATGGGGGCTTTTTAGACACTAATTTCATCATGACATCAGAACAATAACATTGAGGAGTCTTCTCCTTCTTGTTTTGGGAGGTGCGGTGACGAACGCTTGGGTTTGTTGACATACGTCGTACGCACGGCGTTCGGACCAAGCTTAATTAGGCTATTAAGCTCATGCCTTAGATAAGGCATACCGGGTAGCGGCCCTTCTTTCGTGCTGTCCTTACCTAAGGCAGACCGGGTGGGAAGGGCTAAAAAAAAAAAAAAAAAAAAAAAAAAAAAGGGGGGGGAACAGTTCACAAAGGAAAATTACGAGCCGTACACTGTCAAAATGTCCGTTATTTAACAAATCTTACATGGTAGCATCATCGTCGGAGTGACGGTCGGACGTCTGGGATATACAGTCCTCCCTCGGGTAGCGCGGCTTTGGACAGTGCGGTTTTGGTCTAACGCGGGTACCCCTAGTGTGCCGAGTCAGCATCTAACACGGTTTTATTTATGTAGCTCGCTCTGTGGTCGGCTGGGGGCTCGGCATCTCTCGCCATATCTCGGCCGTGACGTCAGACTCGGTAGACTCGTGACGTCAGACTCGGCTAGGCTCGGCCTCCCCCACGCTTGGGTAGGCCTAGTCCTACGCCGCGTCTCTCCGTGATAACATAGTGCCCGCCCAAATCGTTTCTGTTCTACCAAGTATCACCGCAACCATGCCCCCACCAGTCAAGCGCCGCAAGTTCACTTATGCAGAGAAGCTAGAGGTGGTGAAGAAGGTGAAATCTGGTACCAAGAAGGCACATATTGCCCATACTTATGGGGTGAATGAATCGACAATACGAACAATCTTCAAGAATAGAGACAAGATACGAAAAGTTCTCAAGGGTAACCCAGGCGTAGCGAGTCAACATGCCTTTAAGGTAGCCAACCCTGTTCTCAAGACGACTGGGAAACTTGTTGGTCGTTATATTGATCGCCAAAGCAGGACCATGTTCTCAGGGTTCAGCGATAACGACCAGAACCTGGGAAGGCCTTCAACCTCCTCTCAGTGACGCCCATCTTGGTGTCGTGGGGGAGGGAAGGGGGCAGGCGGGCGGGCGGGAGAGAGAGAGAGGGAGGCGACGCACCACATCCACAGCACCACTCAACAAGGTAATGAACAGTAACTTACCTGTGTGTCTCATTTCATAGATATGATCTGTAAAATACGGTTAGGTTGTCTGTTACTAATGTTTGATCCATATTTGGTAAGGTTATTGGGTGGTAAATGGTAAAAAAGGTGACTTTGGGAAAGTCGTCAGAACCAATAGAATTAATCCCATAAGTTCTTTGCTTTGTGTAGCGCGTGTTTGCGTAGCGCGGCGCGGTCCCAGTACGATATACCCGAGGGAGGAGTGTACTGTATTTTTATAATACAGTAGTGTTTTATCTATCTATCTATCTATCTATCTATTGCCGGACGCCTTACTCCCCTTACGAGGGTGGCCATACACAGAATGCCCCCAAGCGGACCTATTCCCTGTGAGAGGGACAACCCGAGCCAGTTTAGTGAAGGACTTACAGGATTGACAGTAGTGTTAAAATAGTAAATCTCGTTAAAAACTAATAAAACTTCAAAACGCATGGGAAGGTTGTATATTCGGGCGTACGGTCATGTTTACGTAGGTCGATCGCTCGCGGAGTTCTCGTCCATTTTGACGGCTATTTTTTCTGTTATTTGACCCCTGCTGGCAATATACAGTATAGGCCTATGATGATGATAATAAGTAAGGGGGCCCTCAACCTATTATTGTATCCCACGGCAGTCAAAATAGACGGGAACATTAACGGGAGCGTCCGCGTGGTGTAAACAAGACGGGCAGTACGCCGGAATACTACAAGCTTGCCAAACGCACCCACAAATTTACCGTACTTTAAGTAGGATGGGTCAATATGGCGGCGACACGGCAGCAACTTTCGCAAGTGACGCTCGGAATCCGGATGTCGAATTCACTCAAATTTCGCCTCCAAGCAGCAAACACCTTGACAATGACAGATATTGGTATAATTCTGTGTAGCGGGAGGACCTGTATTTATATCTCAATAATTTGGTAAACTTGCAATATATTTTTACATTTTACATTCATAAATAATCCACTAATATACTAGGTTAGGTTAGGTTAGGTTAAAGATATTGTTCAATGTTTCTGGATGGATGTAGAGTTCAGGCGTACGGTCGTCATTGTTTACATAGGGCGATCGCCGGGGTCGCACTTACGTTCCCGTCTATTTCGACGCTATATTTTATGCTATTTGCCCCATGTCATTACTACATGAATACTAGATTAGATTAGATTAGGTTAGGTTAAAATAGACGGGAACATGATGGGAAAGGTCCGACGCCACTACGCGTAATGTAAACAAAGATGGCGGTACGCCCGCTCACTACATCCTACCCAATGTTTCTTAGTAAATAGGCATCTGAAAAATAATTCGTCCCGCTACGCAGGATCTTACCCAGATATTCTTGGAGTTCAGTTTACTTGTTTCTTTGTGTTTTCTAGTTTAATATTGAGTCTTTCATAATTTTTGCTCTCTTTTTCGGGTTTCGACTGCATTTTTGCACCAAAATAGAATATTTTTGCGCGAATCTGGAATTTTGAAATACTTGGGGTATGGTGCAAAGTTTAATTTCGCCAACTTAGACGGCGCCAAATTCAGTGCTCGACTGTAAGTGAAAAATGAAACCCTTTAAAAACTGTACCTCTAGGACCCCTACTATACTGTACTGGCAACATATATGATGATTAAACTGTACCTCTAGGACCCCTACTATACTGTACTGGCAACATATATGATGATTAAACTGTACCTCTAGGACCCCTACTATACTGTACTGGCAACATATATGATGATTAAACTGTACCTCTAGGACCCCTACTATACTGTCTGTACTGGCAACATATATGATGATTTCTATGAATCATGGATCCCACGGCAGATCCCCAGATTGACCGTCGTGATTGTCACCTAAACATCTACAAAAAGTACAAAGTACAAACAAAAAAAAGTAGGCCTAGGCCTAATTATTCCAAAATTCTCCCCATAAAAGTTCATTTTATTCACCAAACAAGTTTTGGTAAATCTACAGTTATACTACCCCTCCCCCACCTCCCCCCTTCAAAACACGCCTTTTAGCGTATTTTTGGATGGTTCAGCAGACGCGGAAACTGGAAAAATACTTATTTTGATAACAATTTATCACCAACCAGATACGAGTTTTTCAGGTAATTTCTTGTTGTTTTTTATTTTTTATTTGATATACAGTGTTGTTTAATACCGAGGACCGTCGCATTTTAGTATTTTTAACATTAGCGTAACCTAACCTAGCCGAAAACTAAGCTGTCTCGCGACTGGTCTAAACCCAGCTCACGTTCCCTGTTTATGGGTTCGCGAAGGTTTGTAATACTTCAATGTATATATTTCAAGTCAAATATACATTTCCGCGCATCATCAAACCATACTACGTCTGCTACTGATAAAATTAACCCATTAGTACCAACAGAATAGCGACAAAATAGGGGTAGTATAACTGTATATTTATCCAAGTTTTAAATACAGCCTCCCCATAGAGGAAAATTATGTATTTTGGTACGATTTTAGTTGCTGGACACCTATTTGACAGGTACCACCGAGGATTTAATACATACAGTAGGGTCTCGTAAGATGCGAGTTTATGGTCGATGGATGCGACCGCATCTTACGATACACGTAAAAATACGGAAAAACTTCCCGCCTAAGGTTCGCATTAAAATAAAAAATTCGCATCTTAAGTTTTCTCTTCGGATTTAGCCCACTTTGAGCCTCCGATTCGCAAATTATGGTCAGTCTCGCATCTTAAAATAATTAATTTATTATTTGGGGGTCCTCGCATCTTCTGATCTCACATCTTACGAGACCCTACTGTATTTTTTTTTCGGTTTCCACGCATCCAACACCAAGCTACACCTTTTGCTGGTCCGGTAATAGTATTGAAAACGATATAGGCCTAATAATTTTTTAAATGTGGTTTTCGACGAGAATAAAACGGGACGTTTGTGCCGAAAATCGGCGGCGGGGCGAGTCCGTCGTCGCTTCGGATCGCCGCGGTTTGTTTACCCAGGATGCTCGAGGTTACTACGGCCAGCTGTTTTACTTGCCCCATGCTGGCCACATATATGACGATTATTATAATTCACGGGGGGGGGGGCCGAGCCCCCCCTCAACCCTGTCCTGTATCCCACGGCCTATAACGCAAGTCTTTATCAAAAAATGGACCCAACAACTGGTTATATAAGCTTAGCCATTTGAAGTCGACCGCCAAGGCGGGACCGGGAAGTCACTCCGAGCGTAAAGTAAACAAAGCGACGCTGCTTCCACGAACGCAACCGAGTTGTCTTTATATTTCGTCTCATATTATCATTATTAAAGTGTCCCCATTGCTTTTTTAATGTTTCGTACACCAGAAAAGGGTGTAGCTTGGTGTGGGATGCGTGGAAACCGAAAACAAATAGGCCTATGTATTAACCCGTACAGCCCCAGCGACGCGCCTGACGCGTCGGCGATGTATGTAACGCACAGCCCCAGAGACGCGCCTGGCGCGTCACCCTAATTGCGCCGACCGTAACCTCAGGTGTAGCCACTCAAGAGGGCTCAGATTTGTATGGGAACTGTGTACGTATCCCACGCAACCGTGCCGATGGTTGAAAACTCTCAAAGTCCACGTGCGTGCGCGTGAGCGCGCAATAACCTGGTTTTTTGGGGTAATTGCCTTCAATTTTTTACTCTTGTAAAATACGTTTTCGGGGGCTCTGTAGGACCATTCTTTAAGCTTTTTGAGCAGTTTTTCGTGGTTTTTCCTTCATTCCTAACCCATTCACTATTGTTTCTGGAATAAAAAAAAAAATTGAAAACCGGCCGGGTTCTGGTGAATAAGCATTACAAAACTAGACGGGGCTGGACGGGTTAAATCGTTGGCGGTACCTGTCAAATAGCTGTCCAGTAACTAAAATCGTACCTGTATATTTTACAGTATTTTTGAAATTCTCCCTATAGCCTAAATGGTAATTTTTGAACAATGCTTTTCATACTCTCCCTATAGAGGGCAGTTTCCTAATTTTATTGTTTTTCATCGTAAATTCTTTACTTTAACCTCACATTTTCCTTGATCTTCATAGCTTAGCCCTCCCATTTATAGATTGTTGGATAGGCCTAGCCTAATTTCCACCTGTTAAATTTTTACAGTAATTTTTGCAAAATTCTCCCCATAGGCCTACAAGTTAATTTGGTACGATTTTAGTTACTGGACACCTATTTTACAGGTACCGCCAACAATTTAATACATATTTTTTTTCGGTTTCCACGCATCCAACACCAAGCTACACCCTTTTCTGGTGTACGAAACACTAAAAATGCAATGGGGACACTTTAATAATGATAATATGAGACAAAATATAAAGACAACTCGGTTGCGTTCGTGGAAGTAGCGTCACTTTGTTTACTTTACGCTCGGAGTGACTTCCCGGTCCCGCCTTGGCGGTCGACTTCAAATGGCTAAGCTTATAACCAGTTGTAGGTCCATTTTTTTATCAAGACTTGTGTTATAGGCTGTGGGATACAGGACAGGGTTGAGGGGGGGCACTGCCCCCCCTCACCCCCCCCCCCCCGTGAATTATAATAATCGTCATATATGTGGCCAGCAGGGGGCAAGTAAAACAGCTGGCCGTCACCTCGAGCGTCCTGGGTAAACAAACCGAGACGAGACGATCCGAAGCGACGACGGACTCCCGCCGCCGATTTTCGGCACAAACGCGCCGTTTTATTCTCGTCGAAAACCACATTTAAAAAGTTATTATATCGTTTTCAATACTATTACCGGACCAGAAAAAGATGTAGCTTGGTGTTGGATGCGTGGAAACCGAAAACAAATATGTATTAAATCCTCGGTGGTACCTGTCAAATAGGTGTCCAGTAACTAAAATCGTACCGTTAATTTTCCACACCAAACGATACTTTTAAATAAAGTCTCCCCATAGAGGATATATAGTTAGGCCTATTCAATATTTTACACTATTTTTAAAGAAATTCTCCCTAGGCTGTAAAAGGTCATTTTTTCTAGGCTAGGCTACTTTTGGACCATGCTTTTTCATAGAAAATCCCTATAGCCTAGGCCTATAGGGCAATTTTCCTTATTTTATTACGTTTTTCATCGTAATTTGCGTAATTTAACCCCACATTTTCCCTGAACTTTATAGGCTAGCCTTCCCCACTGCCCCCACATCAGCCACATGGCCTAGGCTAGAGGCCAGATTGTTGGATAGACCTCATGGATAAATACTACTTTCCACGGGTCCTTGGTATGAAACAAGACGGTATAGGCATATCGAAGAAAAAACGGACAAAATAAGATATATAGGATATACTAAAAAATGCTTCAATTTTTACCGAAACAATCTTACCCAAATCGAAGTGACGCCACTGCTAGAATCCTCTATGTGGAAATATATGGAACATCTGGGCCTCCTACTCTCTGAAAAGAAACATATATATACATAGAAACCTCTGAGCATAATAGTTACCTGCTCCACTTCCTGTAGACGCCGATTTTTTCATATTTTCGACGAGTTTTTTGTATTCGCCGGTGACGTAACAAAAATGGCGGTCGCTTAGTCCGATTCGTAAGCCTAAATAATTTTGCATTAATTTCATGTCTATATACTTTTATTACTGATATATTGTATGAAAAAGATCATATATATATAATTTAGCATTGTCTTGAACCGTAGAAGTGTACTAATTAATACAATAACCTAATTAACGATCACTAATGGCCTGTTGCGGCTTACTGACTATTCCGCCCTCAGACCATTCCGACTAGAAGATCCCGCCCGCTTAGCTAGGTCCTTCCCGCCCGAATGTTGTGGGCGGGAAGAGCCAAACATCAATCCTTCCTTGGCTGATTCCGCCTTCTAAGATTAGACCGTCCCGCCCGTTTGTAAGGTTCGCGTATACCTTAAACTGTGCTTGCCTAAATGTGCAATGAAAAAGCCTGTAGCCTTGAAATTTGTGATTGTATCTAACCTGATATGACGATCAGACTAAAACACGCCCATTAATAGGAAAAATCACAACCAATTAATTTGCCAATTGTCCATTTTCAGCCGATGGTGATTAGCATATTTCCCATGTTTATAGAAATCAGTTACTTTGCAAATACAGTAGAGTAGCGAATAATGGAGTGATCATGAAAACGTGACTACCCCTTGAAGTTGGTGACTGGACGACTCGGCCCATGGGACAGCTCGGCCCACTTTTGGACAACTCGGCCACGACGGCGAGACAACTCGGCCCATTACTTGAGACAGCTCGGCCCCATGTTTTGCTATGGGGCAATTTGACGAGACCAGTCAGGATTAGGATGGGGAGAGCTAAGTGAAGGGTTTATGGGTGAGGCCATGTATGCAGCACCAAATCCTGTCCTCTGCGTATGTGCGTTCTTTTCCCTAATATTTTTATTATGTTATTTAGGCTCAACTGTTAGGTTAATTTAAGTTAGGTTAGGTTAGGTTAAGATAATATAATTGAAATAACAGAGAAACAGTTACCCACATATTCACCACCACAGCCAACTTCACCACCTATAGCTGCTCACCACCACCTCTACCAATAACAGAGAAACAGTTACCCAAGCATTCACCACCACAAGTCGTTTTCTCTCTCTCTACCACACCTCCCCCACATCAGAGAACACGTCGACTCAAGGACTCAAGGATAACAATTATATACCTCTGCAGGGCAGAAGATAACATGTGATCAGTTCTTGCCGATATTACACTTCTCCTGCAACACCCCACACCTACAAACTTGCAACCACTGTCCACTCCATCTACCTCCAGCCTGTAAAACACATAACAGCCCCAGACCAAATCAGAAGACAATATCATATTATATCACCTCACCCCAGAGTTATAAAGGACACAACCGCCCCCAGACAACACGAGTTACTACCATCGAGATGACACGCCCTCTAACACCAGGGAAAAACTTATCCATCAACATAACCAATTCCAAAGTCCAACAGAAGAAGAAAAGCGACGAAGAGAAATCAATCAAGGAATGGCACTATAAGTAAATAAGTATATCACCCCTCTCCAAGCCACAAGGAACTAACCGCCCTACAACATCCTACCCCTAGGCGCCTTTCTGATGCTCAACCACATCACCCCCGAGGCCCTGAGAAACGGTATGACTATGACGGAAGATTTTAGGATCGACATCTCAATCTAGAGCTGTTCTTGACACCCCGGGTAAAAGGACAGATTCGAAAGTTGAGGACACAGTTGAAGAGTTGTTCAGTTGATCGCAAGGCGTAGACACAATTACGAGACTGTAGTCACCCATTATACTAATTCTTTTTAGTGGGTATCAACAAGCTGGTTTATTAGAGCCTTCTGGGTGAAGTAATCTAATATTCTCGGCCTACCTCAACCCCGGCGCTATTGTGGATATAAGAAGACAGTCGGGTACTAACTAGCTTTATCCAGGATAGACCAAACCACAAGAAATTCATCAAAGTATTTTTAAAGACCAGAGTAGACAGGAGTTCACTCCTGCGTTCGCTCGATTCTATTTTGTCACAGCTTGGGCCAGGCAATTTAGTTATTTAAGGTCCCAAACCAAAGTTGTGGGGCTGGGCGCAATACGGAGTAGAGGATAAGACTAGGAAACACTAATTAAAGAAGCTGAAGGAGACGGGTATGGAGGAGAAACCGCATAAGATGTGGGAGGGAGAAAGTGGGGGACTCTCCAAGCATATCGGCTAAGACAAGGGGGCGATTAACCCTCTCACGACCATATGACGCAGAGGTTGCCAGATTAGCAATAAGAAATACAGTTCTCTCACTCTTATAATTACCTCTCCAAAATTAGTTTTCTGCCCACAGCTAACTCAAAGACAACTGCAGAGGTTAAAGTAACTAAACTAAAGGTTTCTAAATACCCCTGATGGTAACAAAGGCTTTAAAGTATCCCTAATAGGCTCAAAATTGCGTCGAGAACGTGAGAGAGTTGTTGTTGTTCCCCAGGCTGTCTGGCCGAACAGCCCCAAGGTCTCGAGCAAGGCCATGGCCATAAACGAGCGCCCCCACAAAATCCTCACTGCTTACCACTAACAAAGCCCGGGTGACCGAAGCCACTCCAAGGCAGGGAGCTGATGAAGGTGCGGAAACGCCCGGGAAACCAAAGCCCCACCCAAGGCCCTGTGCCCCTCAGCAATTATGAAGGGAAAGTTGAGGGGTAAGGGAAAAATGTGACGCTTTGACTCCCAATCTGCCAACTTCTAGGTTGGTAGTAGGGAGGTCAATCCACGGAAAAGACGCCGCCACTTGAGATCTAGAAGATATATAAGTAAAAGGAACAGTCAGAGTAAGCTATGGGTATGGCAGAGATCGCTCAGTTCTCACTCGGATAGACCAGCCCATCACCACGTGAGAGAGTTAACCTAAGAAGTGCGCATGGGGGTAATTAGAAACGTCCGCCTGTGCTGACGTATTTGAGCTGTTTCCATCACTAAAATATTCATTTTACCATAAATAGCATTAATACTTATCCATACGCGCCTATTATGGGTTGATTATAAAGGTATTAACCTGAAACAACAATAAAACTAGTGAAAACGGCGTTTGGATGGTCAAAATCGGAGATACAGGCCGCGAGTTATATAATGTATGGGTGAGGCAACCTGCTTTCCCGCCAATTTCCCCCAAGGCCACTGAGACACAGTCGATCGATACTCTCTCTCTCTCTTGCACTCGCTTGCTAACAGAGATGACAATGCCCTGCTTGCAACTCGCTAATGTTAGCACGAAAATATACCTCAGAATAAGGGAATAACAGGGAAAATAGGTGATAACTGAAGGAGGGGAGGAAAGTGGGGAAGGAGGGGAGGTAGAGGAGTGATATTTTGCATGGCCCAGGGGCAAAAAAAAAAAAAAAAATTTGTTCGATGTTTAACCCTTAAAAAGCGGCTCACCACATAAGTCGAGTTGAAAAAACTGGCAAAAAACGGGTGAAAAAAGGGTGGAAATCGAGTGAAAATGGGTGGGATAGTAATGATCCATACGTCCGACATCTGTGGCCTCCCGGCCCACACTAACTCCAGTTCCCCCACCGCGCGGAAGGATGACAGTGTAACCAATAGTTCGCTAAAAGTGAGCAAGGTAGCAAAATCAGCTAAACTTCCATCTTCGAGGTAACACTGTCAGTGCTCCACGAGTGCTACGTAGCTGTATGTGGTGTCATTGTGTAGCGATTTCCACCTAGTTTTTGGCGCAATACAGTTCCTTTCATACTGATGGTTGATATAGCAGTCAGAATGGCCTGAAAAGGCCCAAAACGGCCACAGAGGACCCGCTAGACTAGGGTTAAAGTTGATTTTTTTTTTTCTCTGACTCTTAACCCTTCCTACCCGGGCAGTCTTAGCTAATGACGGTCGCCTCTACCCGGGCGATATGGCCGAAAAACGTCTAGGCCTAGGCTACCGTATTTATGTTTATTTTCACTACTAGAACTTTCCCACTCATCTATAATCGTAGTGCGGTTTTCAATCTGTATTTTGGCATTGAGTAGAGCTCTGTAAGTCAACTGGTTCAGTTGTGATGACGATTTCAGTGGAGCCAATATTGCAGAGATGTTGCCAATATGGGGGCTTTTTAGACACTAATTTCGTCATGACGTCATAACAATAACATTGAGGAGTCTTCTCCTTCTTGATTTCGGAGGTGCGGTGACGAACGCTTGGGTTTGTTGACATACGTCGTACGCACGGCGTTCGGACCAAGCTTAATTAGGCTATTAAGCTCATGCCTTAGATAAGGCATACCGGGTAGCGGCCCTTCTTTCGTGCTGTCCTTACCTAAGGCAGCCCGGGTAGGAAGGGTTAAGAGTCTTCCCGCAGTCCGCCGGGGGAACTCTTAAGAGTCTTCCCGCAGTTCCCGGGTTAAGGGAGGATATGAAGGGGAATGCCTGCCGTCGGGCATTGGAGAAACGCGGACAGTCTATCAGGAGATGCTGGACAGACACTGGAATATGGCAGCAAGGACAGAGCGTGGGGACATCACAGGACATCAAATGACCATGCGTGAGCCTGGTGTGGCCGAGCCGAAGACGGGCTAGAGCGGTCTCCCATCGACGATTGCGATGAGAAGACTTCCAAGGTAGGACGGAAGGTTTGACAGAACGCAGTTTGACATCAGACACCCTCATGGAGGTCCACTCGTACTGCCAGCGCTGACGTAGTAATTGAGTAACATGCGGGAAGTAATCAGATGCAGGAATACGCCGTGGCACGAGTCGGTTAGAGGTACTGTAATAGCAGAGCGGGCGAAAAAATCAACTCGCTCATTGCCAGGCACTCCAACATGACTCGGGACCCAACAGAAAGACAGGGACTTTAATTTAGTAGCGATGCGGAACAACCATTCCTGAATCTCCAGCACTAAGGGGTTAACAGCGGGAATAATAATAATAATATAATAATAATACTTTATTTCAGACTCACACAGTACAGAGGGGACCATACTGGGGTCTATATATACCTTACAGTAACATAAATATATAATTATAAGCTACTGTACATAGGCTACATAAAATAAAAATAAATTAAATAATACCCAGCTTGCTATCATGTAGTTCACAGCACTGCCTCAACCAAAAACAGTGGTCATCAAATAGACTGAATAGACTGAATACTCTGAAGAGCACTAAGGGAGTCACTAAAAATTACAAAGGTATGCAGGTGTGAACAAAAAATAGTACGTAGGGCAAGTAAAATAGCAAATAACTCGGCCGTAAAGACACTAGCACATGATTTAGCACATGATTGGATGTGACGTTGGAAGGTCCGGTCCGGGAACACAACCGCAAACCCTGTACCAGCGGAGGTCTTGGAACCATCAGTGTACACTGGAACGGCTGAAGAATGGTGTAGCATATGTTCCGCAAACTGAGCATAAAGCAACTGTGGGGTTAAAGAGGCCTTGGAGGGGGGGAGGGCAGCCGTACAAACGGTAGGGCGAGGGAGTAGCCATGGGGGAACTCTGACTGTCGGAGGGGTAGCACTGATGGAATGGGAAAAGAGAAGGAGGCTAGTAAAGCAGAGACCCGACCGGGGAACGAAGTAGCAGACGATGATAGGGCCAAGCCGGAAGCCGTGGGAGGAAAACCAGCCGAACTGTGTTGCAGAAGGCGAAGATGATATCGAAGGGTCAGTTTATTCCGCCTGGATGATAGCGGCGGGACACCTGATTCAGCATAAAGGCTAATAACCAAAGTAGAGCGAAAAGCCCCCAGCGACAAGCGCAGACCGTGATGGTGAAGGGAATCTAGGCACTTAAGGTTTGTACGTGCAGCGGAGGCATATACCTGGCAGCCATAATCGATCTTGGATAGAATAAGCGTTGTATGGAGGCGCAGAAGAGTCGTCCGGTCCGCACCCCAAGACAAGTGGCTAAGGGTTTGTAAGAGTTGAAGCTGTCGGGTGGTGGAGGTCAGTAACGAAGTAATGTGCGGGTACCATGTCAACCAAGTATCGAAAATGAGACCTAAGAATGGAGCTGAGGACCTGTAAGGCAGAGGGCAGTTATACAACGTAAGAACAGGTTGCGGGACTGTATGGCGTTTTGTGAAGATGACGGCACAAGATTTCGAGGGCAAAAACTGAAAACCATGGGTTGTAGCCCACTGCGCAGCTGCATCGATGGCCTTCTGCACGAGATCTTTACAAAATACAGTTAACACCGTGGGTGGAAAATATAGCCAAGAGAGGCTAACGATGGGAAATAATAGCAGGAATTGGAGAAGACGTTGAAGGGGAAGACTGGAAACCGGGGGGCATAGGGAGGTCTAACAGAGAAAGAGGAGAGGAAGAAGGAGGGCCAGAAGAGGTAGGAAGGACAGAGGACGGGTGGCAAGAGAAGGAGGGGGTAAGGTCAGGAGAAGGAAGAGGGGGAGGGTCAGGAGGAGGGTCAGGAGGAGAAATAGGAGGAGGAATAGGAGGAGGACCCAGAGAAAGGCCAGAAGGGGGAGTGGAGGAAGAAGACGGAGCAGGGGAAGGCGGGAGAGGGCTAGGGGGGAGAGAAGAGGGGGTAGGATGAACTTCGGCAAGAACGGTTGAAGGCGGTGGGTGGGAAGAACGGATAAATTCATCAATCTTAGGTAGGGTTTCGTAGGAGAAATCTAGGGACGCAGTGACGGGAGGAGGAGAAAGGGAAACAGATGGAGAAGTAGGCGACTTCTTCTCGCAGGAACTTGAGCTCCGCACGTCAAGGAGACTACCCTTACGTTTAAAAGAGGAAGCGGGAGAGAAAGAACGGAGCACAGGAGCCCGTTTGGTAGAGAAGAAGGGAAGTTTAGAGCGAGTAGGAGATTTGGGGCGACTAGAAGAGGAAGATGACGGAGATCGGGGGGGAGGCTTGGAACGGTGAGAGCGTTGAGGGAGACTAGAAGAGGAGGAACAAGGAAAAGAGCAAGATGAAGGGGCAGAAGGAGGAGGAGAAGGACTGAGAACAGAGAAAGTGTTAGACAAAGGTACAGAAAAGGAAGAGATGGAAGGACGAATGGAGGAGACAGAAGAGGAGGAAGGAGAAAATCTGGGAGAAGCACTGGTAGAAGGAAGAGAGGCAGATGACGAAACTGGTGAGACTGGGGGGGCGGAAAGGGGGATGAAGGGAGCGGAGGCGGTGGAAGGAACGGAGGAACCAGAAAAAGGGGGGGGCATGGTAGAGGGAGGCAAAAAAGAGGAGTGAGGAGACAGAGTCTTGGAAAATGACTGAGGGGTGAAGCCCAAGCGACGAGTCTGTTGGCGGGCTGCGGTGAGCGTAAGGTCGTGTCTCGCTTTGATGACAGCAACTTCAGACTCGAACAGATGAATGGGGCAAATCTTAGAGTCGGCCGAATGAGACCCGCGGAAATTAAGGCAGAACTGGGACGTTGACTGACATTCTCCAACGGCATGTCCGGACTGCGCACAGCGCAGGCAGAGTGGACTCTCAGCGGCTGTACGGCAGAACTTCGCCGGGTGGCCGAAACGCCAGCAGCTGCGACACTGGAGTGAACGAGGAAGAGACGCAGTCACGGGGAGGGGAGTACCACCGACAATAACATGGGCAGGAAGGGAAAGTCCATCGAAAGAGATCTTGGCAATGTTTTGCGGGATTGCGGCGAAGGTTGCGAGGAGGGATAGTGTAGCATACCACACTAACCACCTTGTGGTCTTGAGCAACAACGATGTCCTTGACGAGGTCGGCGCAATCCACGAATGGACGACCTCCGAGATGGATGGAAGCGGGGATCAGGACAGTCCCTGTACAGGAGTTGAGTCGTTGATCTTTTTGAGCCGGGATGGGGGTGCCAGAACAATCGACGAACGAGGTCATAGCAGTAGCCTAAAGTTCGTTTTGGACGGTAACAAGACGGGAGGCATCATGGCGGGAGTGGAAGGTGACGTCCTTTCCCAACTGTTGGAGACGCAGGTGGAAGAGGAGGTCATCACCGGCTAGAGGCGCAGAAGCAGGGATGGAGAAAAACTTAGTAAAGGAAGGAGGCGCAAAGAGAGAGGACAGAGGGAGGACCGAGGAGCGAGGACGAGAAGAGGACGAAACTGGAGAAAAAGAGGAAAGAGAACGAGGGAGGGAGGGCAGAAAAGGGTCGAGGGTGACAGTACTAGAGGGAGAAGAGGAAGAAGAGGAAGACGCAGAAATAACTACAGGAGAGGAGATGAAAGCCGGGGTAGTGGAGGTTGGAGAAAGACGTGACGAAGACGGAAGGGTAGTAGAAGGATTCGGAACGGTAATGGACGAGAGGGACGAGCGATGATCGAGGGATATTTCAGCGGGCCGGTCGAGAGCACCCAAAACCATCCCCGACTCACCGTGCTCCCACGGTGAACCGGACTGACAGCCAGACAACAGACCCCCAAGGGGCTCACTCACCGGAACCACTAAAGCGGAAGCCATAAACAGGGAAGAACAGTGAAAAAAGCATAAGTCGTCACCATAGCAAGAGAAAAGGGGGTAAAGCATGGAAGAAGATACTGCGGTTACCAGGTGCCCCTGGCAACGAAAGGGAGAAAGACCTCCGCAGGGCCACGAAAACCAGAATGCGGCCAATTGAGATGGGACAGGTCTCGGCTTTGAGCTAGGGACCTCGTACAACCCGGGAATTTGTCCTGCAGCTTTGTCCCACGGAGAATGGGGCCGGCGTAGTCACCTGACACACTCACTGGGAAGAGAGAAGGGAGTCGGAAACCCCAAAGCAACCCTATAGTGCCTATCCTCCAGCAACGAGCCTTGCGAGCCCTGGCCGGCAGCACCTGTCGCCAAGTGGACTCTGCCAACTCAGCAGTGATCAGACACACCAAGGCGAAGCCCTAAGGAAACAAGAACCTCCGAAGTAGTTAAAGAGAAAGGAAGGAAGCAAACAGGGAAGGGAGGGACGGGACCACAAAAGTTCAAGGGTGGGAGACAGGCCTCTGTTGGCTGCCCCAGGAGAAAGCGGAAGAGGGAAAAACGAAAACTAGAAAGGAGGAGAAAGAGAAGGACATGACAAAATTAGTTGGAGGTGATAGGGAGAGCGGTCAAGAACCTTGGCCGCTCCACCTACAAGCCCGGAAGCCCCCAAACGTCGGCAACGAGTCATGTGTCAAGGGGGATCAGATGATAATCAAAGTGTATCTAAATCCTATTATTTGTTCTTCCCCTCATTCATTGTACCCATGACAAATTAAATCAGGTTGTGAGAGAGTTAATAAATGTACTAAAACTGTATTATAGCTGGTTATTCTGCTAAATATCGATGTCTACAACTCCAACTTCCTTATAGAACGAAACTCGCAAGTGGTGAATTACAATTAAACAACCCTGAACTGTGTATTTTTATTAATGAATACAAAGAATAGAGGATTTTATTCACACTTAGAGGGGTGACCTGCTTTTTGTTATTTCTGTCCTTTTCTATCTTTCTCTGGCTTGTATCCATTTGGCCCCATTCAGCCTACTGTTTTAAGACGTTTATCCCCATCCAGGTGTCAATTTTTTACTGGTGAGCGGTAGCGAGCCAGCATATTTTTTATTTTTGTTTGACAGCAGGCTAAATTTGTAAATTTTTCGATAGAAAAATGTCTCCGGCGAAGCCGGATTTCTTCATATAATGCTGGCTCGCTATCGCTCGCCAGGAAGAAATCGACACCTAGACGGGGATAAACGTCTTAAAATAGTTGGCTGAATGGGGCCGAATGGATACAACTAAACAACCCTGAACTGTGTACAAAGAATAGAGGATTTTATTCACACTTAAATACAGTATATTTTGACCTTAGAACATTATAAAGAGGGATCTGCCTCGTTTGGGGCCAATCGGCTCTCTGCAGACTTCCATGTTCTTATGTTGTTCTTGTTGTTCTTGTTGCACTTGTTCCACACAATTATTATTATTAGTCCTTATATAATTCTTGAGCCTATATAAATATTACCTTTGAAAATGTCCAGGCAAATTTTATATACATGAAAAGCATAGTATCTTCCCGTTAAGGGGAGGTATTTAGTTTGTTCCCTACTTTTTCATCAAGCTTAAAATTACACCCCGTAGACCCCCTTTCAAGATAAATTTGTACATTTTTCGGTAGAAAAATGCCGGTTGCTCTTAAATTACAGGCTCGCTATCGCTCGCCAGGAAAAAATCGACACCTTAACGGCACGAAAGGTCTTAAAATTGACAGAAATGGGGCAAAATGTCTTAAAATATCCAAACTACTAGGGCGAAGGTCTTAAAATCTCAAAAGCAATGGGGCTAAACATGAGGGAGAAAGGGGTCCAGAAAAAATCCCTCAAGTGGAAATCTCCCCTTAAAAGGTAGTTGGACCGCGGCTACCTTTCATCTAGTTTCCGATTCCAATACGAGAAAAAACTGGCTCCTGGAAAATTGACGGAAAAAGCGCTCGTGTGACACCGGCTTTATTCCCCAGTATAATCATTGCAATAATTGACCACTTGTTTCTGTTCGGGCTCTGTCTCGAGTCGGCCACGTATGTGCCGGAGTAGGTACATACATACAACACAGTTTTCAGATTTTAAGACGTTCGCTTCATTAGTTTCTTCGATTTGTAAAGCCGGTTATCACACGAGCGCTTTTTCGCCCAACGTTTATCCTCAACACTGGTCTGGCAGCTTATGAGGTCAACATTTACAGTATTGATGTTACCTAAATTCCTCTACCATCAGTCTAGTTTCCGATACCAGTGCAACATATTCTAGAAATGTTGCCAGGAAAAATGTTGATCATGGAATGTTGACTATAAATGCTCTCGTGTGATACCGGCTTTGTTGCATTTCTATATCAATATAAAGATTTTTGCACCATTTGTGTGACGATTTTAACCCCTTCACCACCATGACGTAATGTTAACCCCTTCACCACCATGATGTAATGTTAACCCCTTCACCACCATGATGTAATGTTAACCCCTTCACCACCATGACGTAATGTTAACCCCTTCACCACCATGATGTAATGTTAACCCCTTCACCACCATGACGTAATGTTAACCCCTTCACCACCATGACGTAATTTTCACCATATTCTGGTTAACAATAGACCATTTTCTTTAGTATATAATCTCCCTCTAGGACTCATATGGCTAAATACAATCTCAATAAACCCTCTCAAGAACACTTGAGACTTAAAACTCTTGAAACTTAAGGGGAGATTTCCACACGAGGGATTTTTTTCTTGACCTCTTTCTCCCTCATGGTTAGCCCCATTGCTTTTGAGATTTTAAGACGTTCGCCCTATTAGTTTGGACATTTTAAGACATTTTGCCCCATTTCTGTCAATTTTAAGACCTTTCGTGCCATTAAGGTGTCGATTTTTTCCTGGCGAGCGATAGCGAGCCTGTAATTTAAGATAAACCGGCCTTCGGCCGGGAAATTTTTCTACCGAAAAATGTACAAATTTATCTTGAAAGGGGGTCAAGGGGGTTTAATTTTAACCTTGATGGAGGTCTAGGGAATAAACTAAATACCTCCCCTTAATAAAATCGTCTATCTTTAGCCAGAATGAAAGTTAAAAAGACGTCATGGGGTTGAAGGGGTTAAGAAAAAACCGGCCAGGTCGAAAAATGTGCAAATTTATCTTGAAGGCGGGTCTGGGGGGGTGGGGGGGTGGAACCTTGATGGAGTTCAAGCGAGGAAACTAAAGAAATATCATTATGTTTTCTCTCCACCAACCAACTTCACCTCTAAAACTCAATTAATGAAATCAACAAATACATGTGGCACTCCGAGGCCTCGAACCCAGGATACTCACTTCGAAATTCCGCGCACTAGGCATTACGCTATCAAGACAGTTAATGATGAAAATTATAAAAATGATAAAATTATAAATATATATGTATAAATGAGCGAATAAATACAGGTATTTAGTTTGTTCCCTACATTTTCATCAAGCTTAAAATTACACCCCGTAGACCCTCTTTCAAGAAAATATTTGAAATTTTTCGGTAGAAAAATGTACCGGCCGGAGGCCGGTTGCTCTTGAATTACAGGCTCGCTATCGCTCGCCAGGAAAAAATTGACACCTTAATTGCACGAAAGGTCTTAAAATTGACAGAAATGGGGCAAAATGTCTTAAAATATCCAAACTACTAAGGCGAAGGTCTTAAAATCTCAAAAGCAATGGGGCTAAACACGAGGGAGAAAGGGGTCCAGAAAAAAATCCCTC
This sequence comes from Paralithodes platypus, assembly GCA_032716605.1. NCBI lineage: Eukaryota > Metazoa > Arthropoda > Malacostraca > Decapoda > Lithodidae > Paralithodes > Paralithodes platypus. The sequence continues at coordinate 3,884,285 of CM064559.1, forward strand.
AAGTGGAAATCTCCCCTTAAAAGGTAGTTGGACCACAGAGGGTTAACATGAGGCAGTGGTTGTGGGGTTGAGGGCAGGCAGACCGTTTTTCTGGACCCCCTTCTCCCTCATGTTTAGCCCCACGAGTTTTGAGATTATAAGACGTTCGGCCCATTCGTTTGGCGATTTTAACACCTTTCGCCCCATTTTGTTGTCAATGTTAAGACCTTTCGTGCCATTTAGGAGTCTATTATTTCCTGGCGAGCGATAGTGAGCCTGCAATTTTAAGAGGAACCGGCATTTGGCCGGTACATTTTTCTACTGAAAAATTTACAAATTCATCTAGGGGATGTTTGTCTAAGCTTGATGGAGGTCTAGGGAGGAAACTACAAAAAATATATATGAATAAATGAATTAATATACCAAACAAACGGCCAGTCTCCCCTTAAGGTACAGAACATCACCTGTTCTTCCTGCGAGGTCTTCGTCGTCGTCGTCGTCGAAGTCTTCGTCGTCGTCGTCGAAGTCTTCGTCATCGTCGTCGAAGTCTTCGTTCGTCGTCGTCGTCGTCATCAAAGTCTTCGTCGTCGTTGTCAAAGTCTTCGTCGTCGTCGTCAAAGTCTTCGTCGTCGTCGTCGTCGTCGTCGTCGTCGTCGTCGTCTTCGTTTTCAGTCCTCAATTTCCATTGACAAAACATTTTTACTCTTTGCTTGTGGGTTGTTTTAGCTCCACTGTACTGCATTATTCTAACATTTTAACTCTTTGCTTGTGGGTTGGTTTAGCTCCACTGTACTGCATTATTCTAACATTTTAACTCTTTGCTTGTGGGTTGGTTTAGCTCCACTGTACTGCATTATTCTAACATTTTAACTCTTTGCTTGTGGGTTGTTTTAGCTCCACTGTACTGCATTATTCTAACATTTTAACTCTTTGCTTGTGGGTTGGTTTAGCTCCACTGTACTGCATTATTCTAACATTTTAACTCTTTGCTTGTGGGTTGTTTTAGCTCCACTGTACTGCATTATTCTAACATTTTAATTGACCACTTGTGAGTTTTAGGCTGTAAGGAAGTTCAAGGTGTAAATATTGATATTTGACAGAAATAATGGGTTTTTGATGGAGAAAATAATTATAATGTAAAACCTGCAAAATAAACAAACCAAAAACGTATACGAACACAGTAAAAAAACAACACGACTAATCAAAATCGCTGTGTGGCAACAACGCTTACTAAAATGAAATTTATGAAATAAAAGAACACAATCCACCACATAGGGTGTACATCACTACATGAGCAAGTTAATCTGGTTCCCAAGCAAACTAATCGCACACATAACAACGCACTATCGTCACGTTCAAGGAATTAGTCAATTTGGGAAGTTCAGGACGTTCTGGTAAATTTGACTAAACTCTGCATGAATAAAGACACTCAACATTTTCGATTAAAATCAAATTTGCAACTTGACAAGACACAATGTTAATATGGAGTTAATGTATTTATGCCCGCACTATCGTCATATATTTCCTCGTATTTCGGCTAAAAAATGATGTCTACGGCTCCAACTTCCTTATAGCCTGAAACTCGCAAGTGTGTCAATTGACGACTTGCGAGCTTCAGGCTATAAGGAAGTTGGAGCCGTAGAATACTATATTTAAATTAATTTATAGCTATAATACGGTCGTAGTACATTTATAAACACATAAAACCCAATTCAACATACCATTTATCCATCACAAACCTACATTATTATTGCATTTCTGTTTAATATCGATGTTTAAGGGGAGATCTTCACTTGAGGGACTTTTTTCTTGACCCCTTTCTCCCTCATGTCTAGCCCCATTGCTTTTGAGATTTTAAGACGTTTGCCCCATTAGTTTGGTGATTTTTAAGAATTTCCGACCCATTCTGTCAATTTTAAGACCTTTCGTGCCATTTAGGTGTCGATTTTATCCTGGCGAGCGATAGCGAGCCTGTAATTTAAGAGTAATCGGCCTTTGGCCGGGACATTTTTCTACGGAAAAATGTAAAAAAAAATCTTGAAAGGGGGTCAAGGGGGTGAAATTTTAAGATTGCTGGAAGAGTAGGAAACAAACTAGAAACCTCCCCTTACGGCTCCAACTTCCTTATAGCCAGAAACTCGCATGTCGCCAATTCAGCAAGACTGTGCAGGATTGCGATAAAAAATGACTGGGAGGCGATTGCAAGATCCCACATATGAACATCTACCTTACTTACTTGCACATAGGGTTAAGGGGGAGGTAGTCACTTTTTCTGGACCCTCTTCTCCCTCGTGTTTAGCATAGTTTTCAGATTTTGAGACGTTCTTTCCATTACTTTGGCGATTTTGAGACCTTTCGCCCCATTTCTTTGTCAATAGTAAGACCTTTTGTGCCATTTAGGTGTCGATTTTTTTGCCAGGTAAGCGATAGCGAGCCTGTAATTTTAGAAGCAACAGGCCTTCGGCCGGGAAATTTTTCGACCAAAAAATGTACAAATTTATCTTGAAAGCGGGCGAAGGGGGCTATTTTTTTAAGCTTGATGGAGGTCTAGGGAGGAAACTAAAAAAATATATGAATAAATGAATTAATAGACCAAACAAACGGCCAGTCTCCCCTTAACCCTCTCCGATATATGACGCAATTTTGAGCCTATTAGGGATACTTTAAAGCCTTTATTACCATCAGGGTGTTTTACAAACCTTTATTTTAGTTACTTCAACCTCTGCAGTTGTCTTTGAGTTAGATGTGGGCAGAAAACTAATTTTGGAGAGGTAATTATAAGAGTGAGAGAACTGTATTTCTTATTGCTAATCTGGCAACCTCTGCGTCATATATGTCTGAAGGGGTTAATATCGGGTTGTTAGAAATGTACCCCAGTTGTAATTCGAGGGAGACGTGTACAGAGTCTCTCATATCAGTCCTGAGGTAAGGGTTGGTTGGTTGGTTGGTGGCTTGTGTTCAGGGAGCCCACCTCACTTTTTTTCTCTTTCTCTCCTTCTCTCTTTGGCTTGTATCCATTCGGCCCCATTCAGCCTACTGTTTTAAGACGTTTACCCCATCCAGGTGTCTATATTTTCCTGGCGAGTGGTATATATTTTTGTTTTGACAGCAAGCTAAATTTGTACATTTTTCGATAGAAAAATTTCTCCGGCAAAGCCGGATTTCTCCATACAATGCTGGCTCGCTATCGCTCGCCAGGAAGAAATCGACACCGGGATGGGGATAAACGTCTTAAAACAGTTGGCTGAATGGGGCCGAATGGATACAAGCCAGGGAAAGAGAGAAAATGACAGCAAGATAAAACAAAACCGGTGTCCCCCCCAGCTTCTTGATCTGCCTCTACTGAACGTATCCATGTGTCCTTCCTGTTCACAACAGAAGGTGTATTATTATTATTTATTATTATTATTATTATTATTATTATTATAATAGATTAGATCTCAGTAAACGGTAAATGGAGTGCAAGTTTAAATTATTTAATTTTGCTAATTTGTGTTTTCTTTGCTAAATCGTTGGTTGAGAGACTCAGACCAAGAGTGAGAGCAGTGGAAATGAGTTGCTTGAGAAGTGCGTGCGGAGTTACATGGAGGGATAGACAGTGAGAGCGGTGGAAATGAGTTACTTGAGAAGTGCGTGCGGAGTTACATGGAGGGATAGACAGTGAGAGCGGTGGAAATGAGTTACTTAAGAAGTGCGTGAGGAGTTACATGGAGGGATAGACAGTGAGAGCAGTTACTTAAGAAGTGCGTGAGGAGTTACATGGAGGGATAGACAGTGAGAGCGGTGGAAATGAGTTACTTGAGAAGTGCGTGAGGAGTTACATGGAGGGATAGACAGTGAGAGCGGTGGAAATGAGTTACTTGAGAAGTGCGTGCGGAGTTACATGGAGGGATAGACAGTGAGAGCGGTGGAAATGAGTTACTTGAGAAGTGCGTGAGGAGTTACATGGAGGGATAGACAGTGAGAGCGGTGGAAATGAGTTACTTGAGAAGTGCGTGTGGAGTTACATGGAGGGATAGACAGACTAATGAGGAAGTAAGAAGGAGGTGTGGTGTGGAGGTAGATGTGCTGGAAAGTGTGAAAAGGAACAACTTGAGATGGTTCGGCCATATGGAACGTATGGAAAGCGAGAGAATGACTAAGAGGGTGTACGAGAGCGAGGTGGAGGGACAGAGAGGGAGAGGTAGACCGAATGAGAGGTGGAAGGATGGAGTGAGGAAGTACATGAACGAAGGCGGTGCTGGTTGGGGGGGGGGAGGGGTGTCGACTGACTGGGGACAGAGGTGCATGGGGGCGGTTCGTTCGTGGCCACCCCTTCAAGGATCACGGCGTCAGGTAATAGATAGATAGATAGATAGATAGATAGATAGATCGTTATTTGGTTTGTATATTTTGCAAGTTTTACATCATTTCTTAAGGGGAGATTTCCACTTGAGGGACTTTTTTCTTGACTCCTTTCTCCCTCATGTCTAGCCCCATTGCTTTTGAGATTTTAAGACGTTTGCCCCATTATTTTGACGATTTTAAGAACTTTCAACCCATTTCTGTCAATTTTAAGACCTTTCGTGCAATTTAGGTGTCGATTTTATCCTGGCGAGCGATAGCGAGCCTGTAATTTAAGAGAACCGGCTTTCAGCCGGGACATTTTTCTACCGAAAAATGTACACATTTATCTTGAAAGGGGCTCAAGGGGGTGTAATCTTAAGCTTGATGGATATCTAGGGACCAAACTAAAAACCTCCCCTTAAATACCCTGGACCATGATTGGGTTAGCTTTGTTTACCTTCCATTAAGGGGGTCACATGCTTTCTTTCTCTCCTTTTCCCTCTCTTTGGCTTGTATCCATTCGGCCCCATTCAGCCTACTGTTTTAAGACGTTTACCCCCATGCAGGTGTCAACTTTTTCCTGGCGAGCGGTAGCGAGCCAACATATATATATATAGGCCTATTGTATATATATTTGTTTTATAGCAGGCTAAATTTGTACATTTTTCGATCGAAAAATTTCTCCGGCGAAGACGGATTTCTCCATACAATGCTGGCTCCCTATCGCTCGCCAGGAAGAAATCGACACCTGTATGGGGATAAACGTGTTAAAACAGTTGGTTGAATGGGGTCGAATGGATACAAGCCAAGGAAAGAGAGAAAAGGAGAGAAAGATAAAAAAAAAGCCGGTGACCCTCCCTTAAAAGTATCCAAGAACAGCATATTATAAAACCCATATTTTTACACAACATCACTGTAGATAAGTAACACATGGTACAAAGGGTGTACAGTCGCGCTAATAAGTCATGTCTCAGCTGTCATTACGTTTGGCTCGCTCTGTGCTGTATTAATGTCTGTCAGATGTTGAATAGGGTGGGTAAGTGTAGCGCTAGTAAGTCGTGTCTCGGCCGTCATTACGTTTGGCTCGCTCTGTGCTGTATTAATGTCTGTCAGATGTTGAATAGGGTGGGTAAGTGTAGCGCTAATAAGTCATGTCTCAGCTGTCATTACGTTTGGCTCGCTCTGTGCTGTATTAGTGTCTGTCAGATGTTGAATAGGGTGGGTAAGTGTAGCGCTAATAAGTCATGTCTCAGCTGTCATTACGTTTGGCTCGCTCTGTGCTGTATTAATGTCTGTCAGATGTTGAATAGGGTGGGTAAGTGTAGCGCTAATAAGCCATGTCTCGGCCGTCATTACGTTTGGCTTGCTCTGTGCTGTATTAGTGTCTGTCAGATGTTGAATAGGGTGGGTAAGTGTAGCGCTAATAAGTCATGTCTCGGCCGTCATTACGTTTGGCTTGCTCTGTGTTGTATTAGTGTCTGTCAGATGTTGAATAGGGTGGGTAAGTGTAGCGCTAATAAGTCATGTCTCAGTTGTCATTACGTTTGGCTTGCTCTGTGCTGTATTAATGTCTGTCAGATGTTGAATAGGGTGGGTAAGTGTAGCGCTAATAAGTCATGTCTCAGCTGTCATTAAGTTTGGCTCGCTCTGTGCTGTATTAATGTCTGTCAGATGTTGAATAGGGTGGGTCAGTGTAGCGCTAATAAGTCATGTCTCGGCCGTCATTACGTTTGGCTCGCTCTGTGCTGTATTAATGTCTGTCAGATGTTGAATAGGGTGGGTAAGTGTAGCGCTAATAAGTCATGTCTCGGCCGTCATTACGTTTGGCTTGCTCTGTGCTGTATTAGTGTCTGTCAGATGTTGAATAGGGTGGGTAAGTGTAGCGCTAATAAGTCATGTCTCGGCCGTCATTACGTTTGGCTTGCTCTGTGTTGTATTAGTGTCTGTCAGATGTTGAATAGGGTGGGTAAGTGTAGCGCTAATAAGTCATGTCTCAGTTGTCATTACGTTTGGCTTGCTCTGTGCTGTATTAATGTCTGTCAGATGTTGAATAGGGTGGGTAAGTGTAGCGCTAATAAGTCATGTCTCGGCCGTCATTACGTTTGGCTTGCTCTGTGCTGTATTAATGTCTGTCAGATGTTGAATAGGGTGGGTAAGTGTAGCGCTAGTAAGTCATGTCTCGGCCGTCATTACGTTTGGCTCGCTCTGTGCTGTATTAATGTCTGGCAGATGTTGAATAGGGTGGGTAAGTGTAGCGCTAATAAGTCATGTCTCGGCCGTCATTACGTTTGGCTTGCTCTGTGCTGTATTAATGTCTGTCAGATGTTGAATAGGGTGGATAAGTGTAGCGCTAATAAGTCATGTCCCAGCTGTCATTACGTTTGGCTTGCTCTGTGCTGTATTAATGTCTGTCAGATGTTGAATAGGGTGGGCATGTGTAGCGCTAATAAGTCATGTCCCAGCTGTCATTACGTTTGGCTTGCTCTGTGCTGTATTAATGTCTGTCAGATGTTGAATAGGGTGGATAAGTGTAGCGCTAATAAGTCATGTCCCAGCTGTCATTACGTTTGGCTTGCTCTGTGCTTTATTAATGTCTGTCAGATGTTGAATAGGGTGGGTAAGTGTAGCGCTAATAAGTCATGTCCCAGCTGTCATTACGCTTGGCTTGCTCTGTGCTGTATTAATGTCTGTCAGATGTTGAATAGGGTGGGTAAGTGTAGCGCTAACAAGTCATGTCCCAGCTGTCATTACGTTTGGCTTGCTCTGTGCTGTATTAATGTCTGTCAGATGTTGAATAGGGTGGGTAAGTGAAGGAACATGGTTGAATATCGCACTCCAAAAGAATAAATGAAGCTTAGATATTGCTGATACCAATTATTGATCAAAACATACTTGGTGCCGAGACATCACTTATTAGCGCGACTGTACCGTACAAATATTCTTTCACAAACAAGAGTAACCCGACGAACGTGACAGTAATCTTGATCCCTGACCTCTCTGTAACTCAAAAGGGCCTGGAGCAAACTGGCTGTCAATATACACACCTATTGCCTGGAGGACTCTTCCCAAATGATAGAAACGTCCGCCCGATTGCTTTCATTCTCTTCGAGTTATAAGAAGTTAAGGGGTCAAAATTGTCGTTCGTTGGCGCTACCTATAACACAGAACTCACATACATAATTAAAACCACAGAAACAATATACAGAATCAGTCTTTCCCTCCTCCTATGACTTAAATTGCTTCAAACTTCGTGTGTCCAGGCATTTTGGCTCGAACGTCCCTTGATTTTGGCCCTGTCACTCTTTCAACTATAGGAGAGGCACTCGCTACAAGCAGTTCTGCCTTTTGTCTCCCTCACTCACATAGAGAGAAAAAAAAAAAAAAAAAAAAAAAAAAACAGGAGTGTAAAGGCGGGGTCACACGAGCTATTTTTCCGTCAATTTTTACGAGCAATTGTTGTCTGACGGCTTTAAAATTGAAGTCTCGAATAAATTAAACTACCCAACATTCGATCTAGTTTCCGATTCCAATGCGAATAAACCTCAAAAATTTGCTCGTCGAAAAATTGCCCGAAAAAGCGCTCGTGTGACAGCGGCTTAAGGGGGGTGACCTGTTCTTGTTCTGTTCCTTTTCTATCTTTCTCTGGCTTGTATCCATTAGGCCCCATTCAGTCTACTGTTTTAAGACGTTTATCCCCATCCAGGTGTCAATTTTTTACTGGTGAGCGGTAGCGAGCCAGCATATTTTGTATTTTTGTTTGACAGCAGGCTAAATTTGTAAATTTTTCGATAGCAAAATGTCTCCGGCGAAGCCGGATTTCTTCATATAATGCTGGCTCGCCATCGCTCGCCAGGAAGGAATCGACACCTAGATGGGGATAAACGTCCTAAAATAGTTGGCTGAATGGGGCCGAACGGATACAAGCCAGAGAAAGAGAGAAAAGGACAGAAATAACAAAAAGCAGGTCACCCCCCTTAAAGCAACTGTATGTAAATAAATAAAAACACAGCGAGTGTAAAGCCGGTGTCACACCAGAGCTTTTATAGTCAACATTCGATAATCAACATTTTTCTGGCAACATTTCTGGAATATTTGACACTGGTATCGGAAACTAGACTGATGGGAGATGAAATTAGGTGGCCAACATATTTTAATGTTGACCTCACAAGCTGCCAGACCAGTGTTGAGGATAAATGTTGAGTGAAAAAGTGCTCGTGTGATACCGGCTTAAATGTCAAATAATCTAAATGTTGACCTCATAAGCTGCCAGACCAGTGTTGAGGATAAATGTTGAGAGAAAAAAGCCGCTCGTGTGATAACCGGCTTAAATGTCCCGAGGGCAAGAAGGGTACAATACACTCACAAATCTAGCGACTCGCTCACGTGGCGGGTACTTGGCAGTGCATCAGGGAAGGAACTGGTTGAACTAAAACTGGTCAATTTATATAATATTCCTAAAATAGAGAATCTTAGCCCCCCCCCCCCCACAATTAAGGGCGCCCAACTCGCTTTTGTTTCTCTTTCTCTCCCTCGCTCTTTGGCTTGTATCCATTCGGCCCCATTCAGCCTACTGTTTCAAGACGTTTATCCCCATCCAGGTGTCAGTATTTTCCTGGCGAGCGGTAGCGAGCCAGCATATATATATATTTTTTTTACAGCAGGTTAAATTTGTACATTTTTCGATAGAAAAATGTCTCCGGCGAAGCCGGATTTCTCCATACAATGCTGGCTCGCTATCGCTCGCCAGGAAGAACTCGACACCTGGATGGGGATAAACGTCTTAAAACAGCTGGCTGAATGGGGCCGAATGGATACAAGCCAAAGAGAGAGGGAGAGAAAGAGAAAAAAAGCAAGGTGGGCTCCCTTAAAGGGGGAATTAGGGAGACTAGAGATATTCCAAGAATGAGAGATGGTTTGGTCAAAAATGTGGCAGTGATCCTTACAAAATACAGAAAGGGTTAATGGAGCATAATAACTGCCTTCGTGGTGTAATGCATAAGGTGTTGATATTCGGTGTGAGCGTCCTGGGTTCCAATCCACGGACTGCCACATGTGTTTGTAATATTTCATTAACCCTCTCCGACACATGACGCAATTTTGAGCCTATTGGGGATACTTTAAAGCCTTTGTTACCATCAGTGGTATTTAGAAACCTTTAGTTTAGTTACTTCAACCTCTGCAGTTGTCTTTGAGTTAGCTGTGTTGAGCCTATTGGGGATACTTTAAAGCCTTTGTTACCATCAGGGGTATTTAGAAACCTTTAGTTTAGTTACTTCAACCTCTGCAGTTGTCTTTGAGTTAGCTGTGTTGAGCCTATTGGGGATACTTTAAAGCCTTTGTTACCATCAGGGGTATTTATAAACCTTTAGTTTAGTTACTTCAACCTCTGCAGTTGTCTTTGAGTTAGCTGTGTTGAGCCTATTGGGGATACTTTAAAGCCTTTATTACCATCAGGGGTATTTAGAAACCTTTAGTTTAGTTACTTCAACCTCTGCAGTTGTCTTTGAGTTAGCTGTGTTGAGCCTATTGGGGATACTTTAAAGCCTTTGTTACCATCAGGGGTATTTAGAAACCTTTAGTTTAGTTACTTCAACCTCTGCAGTTGTCTTTGAGTTAGCTGTGTTGAGCCTATTGGGGATACTTTAAAGCCTTTGTTACCATCAGGGGTATTTAGAAACCTTTAGTTTAGTTACTTCAACCTCTGCAGTTGTCTTTGAGTTAGCTGTGTTGAGCCTATTGGGGATACTTTAAAGCCTTTGTTACCATCAGGGGTATTTATAAACCTTTAGTTTAGTTACTTCAACCTCTGCAGTTGTCTTTGAGTTAGCTGTGTTGAGCCTATTGGGGATACTTTAAAGCCTTTGTTACCATCAGGGGTATTTATAAACCTTTAGTTTAGTTACTTCAACCTCTGCAGTTGTCTTTGAGTTAGCTGTGTTGAGCCTATTGGGGATACTTTAAAGCCTTTGTTACCATCAGGGGTATTTAGAAACCTTTAGTTTAGTTACTTCAACCTCTGCAGTTGTCTTTGAGTTAGCTGTGTTGAGCCTATTGGGGATACTTTAAAGCCTTTGTTACCATCAGGGGTATTTATAAACCTTTAGTTTAGTTACTTCAACCTCTGCAGTTGTCTTTGAGTTAGCTGTGTTGAGCCTATTGGGGATACTTTAAAGCCTTTGTTACCATCAGGGGTATTAGAAACCTTTAGTTTAGTTACTTCAACCTCTGCAGTTGTCTTTGAGTTAGCTGTGGGCAGAAACCTAATTTTGGAGAGGTAATTATAAGAGTGAGAGAACTCTATTTCTTATTGCTAATCTGGCAACCTCTGCGTCATATGAGTGTGAAGGGGTTAATCGATTTACGGAGTAGAGTTGGTTGTTGGAGGGAACATCATAATAATAATAGGTGGCTTAGGAAGGACCTCTATAGCAATAATACGGCTTCAAACTATCTCAATCCGACCCCGGGAGATTTCCACCTGGAGGATTTTTTTTCTGGACCCCTTTCTTTCTCCCTCATGTTTAGCACCGTTGCTCTTGAGATTTTCAGACGTTCGCCCCATTAGTTTGACGATTTTAAGAACCCTCGCCCCATTTAAGTCGGCCGAAGGCCGATTCCTCTTAAATTACAGGCTCGCTATTGCTCGCCAGGATAAAATCGACACTTAAATGGCACGAAAGGTCTTAATATGGGGTGAAAGTTCTTAAAATCGCTAAACTAATGGGGCAAACATTTTATAATATCAAAAGCAATGGGGCTAAACATGAGGGAGAAAGGGGTCAAGAAAAAAATCCCTCAAGTGGAGATCTCCCAATAATTTCAGCGGCGATTGAAACTGTCCGGTAAAAAAAAATGGCGTACGGTCAATTGGCTTACGGTAAGGAGGCGGCGGCGGCGAGGAATGACCATCCTGACCTCTAACCACTAGAGTAATCCAGCTAAATATGGCTACCATTTGGGAAGAGTCCGTCCCGGCCTAGATGGGGGAAATGTACACCCCATTTGCTCCAGCCCTTTGTGAGTTACGGAGGGTTACGGAGGTCACGATGATTGCTCTCGCCTACTTGCCGCGAATAGACTATAGAGTGCCACCAAGTCTGGATGGCGAGGGGGTGATATGTCGGAGATTCACGAGGTTTAGTGTTAAGGGGAGGTTTTTAGTTTGGTCCCTAGATATCCATCAAGCTTAAGATTACACCCCCTTGAGCCCCTCTTAAGACAAATGTGTACATTTTTCGGTAGAAAAATGTCCCGGCTGAAAGCCGGCTCCTCTTAAATTACAGGCTCGCTATCGCTCGCCAGGATAAAATCGACACCTAAATGGCACGAAAGGTCTTAAAATTGACAGAAATGGGTTGAAAGTTCTAAAATCGTCAAAATAATGGGGCGAACGTCTTAACATTAGGAAAACAATGGGGCTAAACATGACGGAGAAAGGAGTCAAGAAAACAATCCCTCAAGTGGAGACCTCCCCTTAATTATCGAGAAATCAGCTGATAAGGGGGATGGTTCCCTTTAAGGGGGGATGGTTCCCTTTAAGGGGGGATGGTTCCCTTTAAGGGGGGATGGTTCACTTTAAGGGGGGATGGTTCACTTTAAGGGGGGATGGTTCACTTTGTTCACTTTAAGGGGGATGGTTCACTTTAAAGGGGATGGTTCACTTTAAAGGGGGATGGTTCACTTTAAGGGGGGATGGTTCACTTTAAGGGGGGGATGGTTCACTTTAAGGGGGGATGGTTCACTTTAAGGGGAGATGGTTCACTTTAAGGGGGGGATGGTTCACTTTAAGGGGGGATGGTTCACTTTAAGGGGGGATGGTTCACTTTAAGGGGGGATGGTTCACTTTAAGGGGGGATGGTTCACTTTAAGGGGGGATGGTTCACTTTAAGGGGGGATGGTTCACTTTTTGGCCGATTTTTGCATGTATTCATTATTTTTCTAGTTTGCTCCCTAGACCTCCATCAAATTTAAAAAAAAAACATCCATTAAATCCCCCTTCTAGATTAATTTGTACATTTTTCGGTAGAAAAATGTCGCGGCCGAAGGCCGGTTCTTCCAACATTACAGGCTCACTATCGTTCGCCAGGGAAAAAATTGACACCTAAATAGCACGAAAGGTCTAAATATTGACGAAGAAATGGGGCGAAAGGTCTTAAAATCGACTAACTAATGGGGCAAACATCTTGGGAGGTATACGGTCTTTTGTGTATCCAACCAGATGGCTTTGTTACGGGCGGGGGTCACCTGCAGTTCTTATCTTTCTCTCCTTTACTCTCTTTCCCTGGCTTGTATCCGTTCGGCCCCATTCAGCCAACTGTTTAAAGATGTTTACCCCCATCCAGGTGTCAATTTCTTCCTGGCGAGCGATGGCGAGCCAGCATTGTATGGAGAAATCCGGCTTCACCGGAGGCATTTTTCTGTCGAAAAATGTACAAATTTAGCTTGCTGTCAAAACAAAAATATATATATGCTGGCTCGCTACCGCTCGCCAGGAAAATATTGACACCTGCATGGGGGGTAAACGTCTTAAAACTGTAGGCTGAATGGGGCCGAATGGATACAAGCCAAAGAGAGAGGGAGAGAAAGAAAAAAAAAGCGAGGTGGGCTCCCCCCTTAAGGCAGTCACAAGAAAGAAAAAAAAAAAAAAAAAAAAAGTCTGGCATCATTTCAAGGTCGACTTACATTGGTAGATTCTCGAGACTGAATTCTGATCCAACTCTTAATCTTAAGGGGAGATTTCCACCTGGAGGATTTTTTTCTGAACGCCTTTCTCCCTCATGTTTTTAGCCCCATTGCTTGTGAGATTTAAAGACGCTTGCCCCATTAGTTTGGCAATTTTAAGAACTCTCGCCCCATTTCTGTCAATTTTAAGACCATTCGTGCATTTAGGTGTCGATTTTTTCCTGGCGAGCGATAGCGAGCCTGTAATTTAAGAGGAACCGGCTTTCGGCCGGGAAAGTTTTCTACCAAAAAATGTACAAATTTATCTTGAAAGGGGGTCTAGGGGGTGTAGTTTTTAGCTTGATAGAGGTCTAGGGAACAACCTAAATACCTCCCCTTAATACACAGGTTCATAGGGGTAAGTTCCAATAATCCGGTAATCGGAACGAGGCCCGGTCCCCTGCTATTCGGATTACACGACTTTTACTGTAATAATAATAATAATAATAATAATAATAATAATAATAATTATAATTATAATTATAATAATAATAATAATAATAATAATAATAATAATAATTATAATTATAATTATAATTATAATAATAATAATAATAATAATAATAATAATAATAATTATAATAATAATAATAATAATAATAATAATAATAATAATTATAATTATAATAATAATAATAATAATAATAATTATAATTATAATAATAATAATAATAATAATAATAATAATTATAATTATAATAATAATAATAATAATAATAATAATAATAATTATAATTATAATAATAATAATAATAATAATAATAATGGCTTCCAGAAAATAGAAGTGATTTAGGATAGACGAGCTCTTTAGTGTGCAAAAATCAATACAAATACTACCCAGAGAAAATTACTGGCTAGGGCTTGATAACCGAATGTACAGTTCTCTCACACACGCGTAGATCCAGTTACACATTACAAAAAACAGTCGCTGGGATTTAGTAGATGGTATTGAAGACACACACACACACACACACACACAGTTTTCAATATACATATCGCATAGATGGATGATTTACAAAAAAAACAACACACTTGGTTTGGTTACAGTAGGTGACAAAGTGACGACACAAGCCCAGATCAATGTACACTCTCGCACACACACGCACACACCGCAGATGGCAAACACAAGCGGGTCATATATACATACAGCTCTTCATGATAAAATCCCCCACACACCACACAGTAAGCATACCCCGGGTCCACTTTTACTAACCAACACATCCTATGATAACGAGTGCATTGGAGTTTGTAATTGATGATTAACCCCTTCAGACTCATATGACGCAGAGGTTGCCAGATTAGCAATAAGAAATAGAGTTCTCTCACTCCTATAATTACCTCTCCAAAATTAGTTTTCTGCCCACAGCTAACTCAAAGACAACTGCAGAGGTTGAAGTAACTAAACTAAAGGTTTATAAATACCCCTGATGGTAACAAAGGGTTTAAGCCTTCCTCCCCGGGCTGTCTTACCAAATGACGGTCGCCCCTACCCGGGCGATATGGCTGAAAAACGTCTAGGCCTAGGCTACCGTATTTATGTTTATTTTCACTGCTAGAACTTTCCCACTCATCTATAATCGTAGTGCGGTTTTCAATCTGTATTTTGGCATTGAGTAGAGCTCTGTAAGTCAACTGGTTCAGTTGTGATGACGATTTCAGTGGAGCCAATATTGCAGAGATGTTGCCAATATGGGGGCTTTTTAGACACTAATTTCGTCATGACGTCAGAACAATAACATTGAGGAGTCTTCTCCTTCTTGTTTTCGGAGGTGCGGTGACGAACGCTTGGGTTTGTTGACATACGTCGTACGCACGGCGTTCGGACCAAGCTTAATTAGGCTATTAAGCTCATGCCTTAGATAAGGCATACCGGGTAGCGGCCCTTCTTTCGTGCTGTCCTTACCTAAGGCAGACCGGGTAGGAAGGGTTAAAGGATCCCTAATAGGCTCAAAATCTCGTCATATGTCGGAGAGGGTTAGTGTTAAGAACGGGGTGTTACTTAATAGAATAATAAAAACATGATTAGTGAATGAGGAATTAAGAAGGCGTTTGGGCATTAGAAGCATCAGTGAAGTGATGCGCACCAGCCGACTTGGTTGGTTTGGACACATGGATAATCAGAACAGGGTAAAGAAATGCCGGACTTTGAACTTGTGGAGAGGTGCGCGTAGGGTAGACCTACTGTAGAAATACGTGGGATTAGGTACCGTACTCCGGTCCAATCTCAAAATAAAGAATTTGACAACAGAGGTAGCCCTTGATAGGGTCACCTGGAAAGCCGCCATTAAGGGGAGGTTTCCACTTGAGGGACTTTTTTCTTGACCTCTTTCTCCCTCATGTCTAGCCGCCATTAAGGGGAGGTTTCCACTTGAGGGACTTTTTTCTTGACCTCTTTCTCCCTCATGTCTAGCCCTATTACTTTTGAGATTTTAAGACGTTTGCCCCATTAGTTTGGTGATTTTAAGAATTTCTGCCCCATTCTGTCAATTTTAAGACCTTTCGTGCCATTTAGGTGTCGATTTTAGCCTGGCGAGCGATAGCGAGCCTGTAATTTAAGAGTAACCGGCCTTGGGCCGGGACATTTTTCTACCGAAAAATGTACAAATTTATCTTGAAAGGGGGTCAAGGGGGTGAAATTTTAAGGTTGCTGGAGGAGTAGGAAACAAACTAGAAACCTACCCTTAAGGATGTGAGACTGTAACCACGCTCTCTGTGGACAAAATGGTCTTTAAACTTGTATGATGATTACAGAGGACTAAAAGCCTCTGGGGCCTATCGTGATAACAGCACACTAGACCACAAGAGCCAGCGAAGTATCCACCCCTTTGCGGTCATTTTTGTATCCATCGTAGTTTGTATGGGTCAGTAACTCTGGGCCCTGGACCAAGTTAGCACATTCACCGGTTGATCACTTGGTTCAGGGTACAACTCCCGGGTGGTGTGAGTGGGATCATACATTAGCGTACAGACACAAAGCTTGTATCCCAGTTTCACAACTTCAAATTTGATTTTCCTAATTTGGCAAAAAAGTTGGAGGCATATGAAGTGCTGTGTATTGCTGAAGCACTTATCTCTGTGATATTGCGCTTTAGGCATATGCAATGCTGTGTATTGCCGAAGCACTTTTCTCTTGAGACATTATGTTTATAGGGTACCGTACATCACACAGTCAAGAGTGCGAGCTAGAGTCAGTAGGAGTAGGGGACAATTCGGACTCGCGGGCCTATTCGCAGTGAAAATTGATGACTCCTAGTGACTCTAGCGACTTCTGTTAGACTCCCACTCGCTCGCAGTGAAAATCGATGACTCCTAGTGACTCTAGCGACTTCTGTTAGACTCCCACTCGCTCGCAGTGAAAATCGATGACTCCTAGTGACTCCTGTTAGACTCCCACTAGCTCGCACTCCTGACTGTGTGAAGGGCCCTTTAGAGTCTGTGGTGGGTGAGTTTCCCAGGCTGATACACTGGGGCTACCTACCTATGTCACCTATGTGGAGTTCGCCACTCTTGCTAGTGGCACCGAAGAGCGCACTGCCCTTCGTTGTTGTTTGAGAATTGGTGCAGCAGACTATTCGAAGAGGTGGAGCGCACCCTTGTGAAGATGGGCTCGTCTGGCACTTTTTGTAGTTCGACATCGAGAGCTCTCTTGAAGCTGTCTAGCGAGACACCTCTCATGTCTCTCACTCGCCGCGGGAGTTTGTTGAAGAGACGTGGGCCTCTGTGATAACCAGCCCCCCATAGCCCCCCGATTTATCATCTTGGGGATATCACATTCCCAGCCTCTCCTATCATTGAATTTACATGATCCAGGATACCACATTTTCCTCCCCTAAATGGGATGCCACAAATATCAACTTACTTCCGAGTTTCGTTCTATAAGGAAGTTGGAGTTGTAGACATCGATACTTAACAGACTTACCAGCTATAATACGGTCGTAGTACATTTATAAATACATAAAACCCAATTCAACATACCATTTATCCATCACAAACCTACATTATTATTGCATTTCTGTTTAACCCTCTCCGACATATGACGCAATTTTGAGCCTATTGGGGATACTTTAAAGCCTTTGTTACCATCAGGGGTATTTAGAAACCTTTAGTTTAGTTACTTCAACCTCTGCAGTTGTCTTTGAGTTAGCTGTGTTGAGCCTATTGGGGATACTTTAAAGCCTTTGTTACCATCAGGGGTATTTAGAAACCTTTAGTTTAGTTACTTCAACCTCTGCAGTTGTCTTTGAGTTAGCTGTGTTGAGCCTATTGGGGATACTTTAAAGCCTTTGTTACCATCAGGGTATTTAGAAACCTTTAGTTTAGTTACTTCAACCTCTGCAGTTGTCTTTGAGTTAGCTGTGTTGAGCCTATTGGGATACTTTAAAGCCTTTGTTACCATCAGGGGTATTTAGAAACCTTTAGTTTAGTTACTTCAACCTCTGCAGTTGTCTTTGAGTTAGCTGTGTTGAGCCTATTGGGGATACTTTAAAGCCTTTGTTACCATCAGGGGTATTTAGAAACCTTTAGTTTAGTTACTTCAACCTCTGCAGTTGTCTTTGAGTTAGCTGTGTTGAGCCTATTGGGGATACTTTAAAGCCTTTGTTACCATCAGGGGTATTTAGAAACCTTTAGTTTAGTTACTTCAACCTCTGCAGTTGTCTTTGAGTTAGCTGTGTTGAGCCTATTGGGGATACTTTAAAGCCTTTGTTACCATCAGGGGTATTTAGAAACCTTTAGTTTAGTTACTTCAACCTCTGCAGTTGTCTTTGAGTTAGCTGTGGGCAGAAACCTAATTTTGGAGAGGTAATTATAAGAGTGAGAGAACTCTATTTATTATTGCTAATCTGGCAACCTCTGCATCATATGAGTCTGAAGGGGTTAATACCGATGTTTCCGGCTCCAACCTCCTTATAGACCAAAACTCGCAAGTGGTCAATTGACTATAGGTCACTTGGTATAATTCACTATAGGTCACTTGGTATAAAAGCGGATAATGAACTTGAAGTAGTGACGTTGGGACACGACTTCCGTTCGTCACTATAGGTAGTGCCAACCAACTTGACAATAATCTTGACCCCTTAACCCTTTCAAGCTCCAATACGGCGTTGCTGTTCTGTTTTCTGGCTACTGTTAGACGATTTTATTCAGATTAGTAACGGTGTATGGAAGTCAGAGGGTTGATTGAGATAGTCTTGACCCTTTTAATACCCACAGATCCTTCCTAAGCTGCATAAAATCGTCTAATGATAGCCAAAATAAACGGCTCAAACGCGTCAGAGCTTCAAGGGGTTAACTTCTCATAATGGGGCTAAACATGAGGGAGAAAGTGGTCCAGAAAACCGGCCCGTCCCCCCTTAAAACTCTCATAACTCAAAATGAATGAAAGCAATCGAGCTGACATTGCTATCATTTGGAAAGAGCCCACCAGGAAATAGGTGTGGATATTTACAGCCAGTTTGCTCTAGGCCCTTTAGTGTTAGGAGAACTTAACCCCTTCCTTACCGGGGATGTGTTATTCCAGCCGTATTTAGAGAATTTTATGCAGCTTAGGAAAGATCTGTGGTAGCTGAAAGGTCTGTAACCTTTTAAGGGGAGATTTCCACCTGGAGGATTTTTTTCTGAACCTCTTTCTCCCTCATGTTTAGCCCCATTGCTTGTGAGAGTTAAAGACGTTCGCCCCATTAGTTTGGCGATTTTAAGAACCCTCGCCCCATTTCTGTCAATTTTAAGACCATTCGTGCCATTTAGGTGTCGATTTTTTCCTGGCGAGCGATAGCGAGCCTGTAATTTAAGGGGAACCGGCCTTCGGCCGGGAAATTTTTCTACCGAAAAATGTACAAATTCATCTTGAAAGGGGGTCAAGGGGGAGTAATTTTAAGCTTGATGGAGGTCTAGGGAATCAACTAAAAACCTCCCCTTAAGGGGTAGACGTCCTTCCTAAGCTGAACAAAATCGTCTAATAGTTGCCAGAATGTGATGAAAAGTACATCACCGGTACAGAAGGGGTTATTTAAGGGGAGATCTCCACTTGAGGGATTTTTTTCTGGACCCCTTTCTCCCTCATGTTTAGCCCCATTGCTTTTGATATTATAAAACGTTTGCCCCATTAGTTTAGCGATTTTAAGAACTTTCACCCCATATTAAGACCTTTCGTGCAATTCAGGTGTCGATTTTATCCTGATGAGCGATAGCGAGCCTGTAATTTAAGAAGAACCGGCCTTTGGCCGGGAAATTTTTCTACCGAAAAATGTACAAATTTATCTTGAAAGGGACTCAAGGGGGTGTAATTTTAAGCTTGATGGAGGTCTAGGGAACAAACTAAATACCTCCCCTTAAGGGGTCAAGATTATTGTCAAGTTGGTTGGCGTTACTATACCTATACTGTGGGGGCGAGTGTCACACGTACAGTGGCGCTAATAAGTCATGTCTCGGCACCCAGTATGTTTTGATCAATAATTGGTATCAGCAATATCTGAGCTTCATTTCTTCATATCGAGTGAAATATACAAACATGTTCCTACACTTACCCACCCTATTCAACATCTGACAGACATTAATACAGCACAGAGCGAGCCAAACATAACGGCAGGTGGGACATGACTTATTAGCGCCACCGTACACAAGGCGGAGACAGAGGTACGAACGACACAGACGGCTGATACGTTGGGGTCGTCACACGTTCACCACCGAATCTCGTTTACCAGGTTCCGGTGAGAGAGCCGCCGCCGCCGCCGCGGGGTCCTTGCCAGAGTCCTTCAGTTTCTCCT